>JAOTQJ010137417.1:6092-41260 GCA_025642045.1 Solanum sejunctum | reverse complement strand
TCCAACAAAATACCTTCTTTTAACATACTCAACTATTTCACATTTTTAACAACTTGCGGGTTTTACATACCAAGAGTGAAAGTATAAATACCATTTTATAAAGGTACCAAGGAGTGGACATAAGATATATTTGGACCCAAATTGTGAAGGAAAAGGAACTTTTTAAACATAAGACGTTGACCAAACGTAACTAATTCATGCCAAGAGGTAGAAAATTTCACATACCTCGATTCCTCTCCTCCAACTAACTCCAATTCAAGACCAATCCAATGTATGCTTTGGGATGTCCCACGTTTACATGAATCACAATAACGCCAACGATTAATAACCATAGCGGGTCTTAACTCCTAGTTTTCTAGTTCTAAATTTTATAAAACTTTTGGCAGCATTTCCCCTTAAAATACTCTACCCTGAGAATTCAACTCAGCTCAAATAATCAATCAATCAACAACAACAACAACCTACAACATCAACAAGCCTTCTCCAATACCATCACAACATCAAAACACCACAAAATGCTATTGCGACATAATTGGTAAAATAGGGCAGCATTAATTCAAACATACATCTACCATATTCAAGCCTTCCTATATACTCCATGAACTATAATACATCACTCCAACACCCAACCCAAACCCCAATGTTAAAACATAATGTTATACCTCCAATGGGGCTCCAATTCAAGCTAACCTTCATGTAAACATTGGGATTGATTACGTTATATTCTTTATATTACTTTACCTTTACTGTATAATTTGTACACATCATGTACTATAAATGGTGAACATAATTTTGGTAAAGTTAAAACAAGTTTAGGAGTGTTGACATCGAAGTGTAGTGAAAGGATGTAACATTATGTCGCTTGTTTGTATATGGTGAAGAATTTTTATGTGTTGTGCCTTGTGGGCTATTTCAGGACTATTAAGGGTCTACAAATAAGGATGACATAACATGTACAAAAGAATATTTGTGAGGAAATACGTTTATAAGTGAAAAGGTTGATGAAATGCGTTTGCGTCATTAGTTGAAAGCTTGTTGTCCAGGTGATAGTTTTTATGATATTGGACTGCCTAGAAGTTTTGTGTTGCAGCTAATACAAGTCTTATTGCTTAATATACTACAGCTAAATATTTTAGAGAAACCACAGCCGCTCCAATATTTCACATGTTCATATGCTTCAATATATGTAGTTACATTCAAATCTACATATATATGTGGATACCAAGTACATGAGTTCTTGTTGCTAAAAAAGTTCATGAATTGATTCATTTCATATGCATTTCATTGTTTATGTAACTTACTCTCTTTATTAATATCGTGTTTTGTACAATTATTTACATGTCATATGGTGCATATACGGCCTTATAGCTCAAATATTATGACCACGAAAAGAATCATCTCGAAGGTAATTGAAAGATAAAACATACTGTTTTGATGGGTGGTATCCCAAGGTGTGGAAGAATCACCTAGCCAGCAATGATCCTGTAATGGGTGGTACCCTGAAGGGTTAAGGAATAACCTAGATAGGGTAATCCCATATCCCGAGGGATGGAAGAATCACCTAGCCAGGGAAAATCTTATCACGGGTGGTAGCCCAAGGGACTAAGGAAAAACCTAGCCAGGGACGATCCCGATACAACTTACCACTAATCAGCTAGTCATTTATAGTACATCATGTGTACAGATTATATAGTAAAGGTAAAGTAATATAAAGAACATAACATACTCAATCCCAAAGTATAATTAAAGGTGGTCTGTTATCCGTTATCAGTGCATAGTTTCATTTGAGTTATATTTTATATACAATATTTTATGCCTTATATATTCAGTACATTATCTCATACTAAGTCCCTTCCAGGGGACCTGCATTTCATGTTGCAGGTGTAGGTGCTAGTAGATCTCCCTTGTAGATTACATGACAATCAGCTTCTATTACCAAGCTCCAGGTTGCTTCGGAGCTTTGTGTGTGTTTAGAGTTTATATGTTTACATTTTACAGTTAAATTAGATGGGGCCTATCTTGAATATTGATGAATACTTTCTCTGAACTAAAGGCTTTGTAGACTATGTAAATTAAAGTGTGGTCATGTCTCGTCTATTAGACACCGTGGCCCCAATGACCTAGCTATACTTATCTCCTTTTAGATTATTTTTACCATTTATCGTTTTAAAAGCATGCCAAACATAGAAAATTCCTTAAAATATTTATACAAAGAACATAGATATATGTTGGTTCTTCCGAGCCTTATCGATAACGGGTGCCAGTCCGCCCTAACGGGACTTTGGGTTGTGACAGAAGTGGTATCAGAGCGGGTTATCCTAGGGAGTCTACAAAGCCGTGTCGATGTAGAGTCTTTTTTTTCAATGTTTTGTGCACCACATTTATAAGCAGGAGGCTAAGTCATATTTAGGAGTTGTTGCTTTCCTTTCATTCTTTAGATTGTACCATAGAGCTAGGTGAATTATGTCTAACCCCTAAAATTGTTTTGTACAGCGATCAAGTATGCCAGAAACTAGGAAGAACAAAGGTAAAGGAAAGGCAGTAGAAGTGGGGCCTAGTTCACCTAGTCATTTGAGACAATGAAATGAGGCTTAAGATAAGTCCCTATCATGCACATCTTTAACCCCTCAGCTCCTGATGAACCCAGAAATAGTGAAATTCCCACAGAACCACCTATCGATGCTATAGTGCAGGATTTAGAAATGCGGTTCAACTACTGACTCATATAGCTACTGGACAAAGACAGAAAGGTCCAGTTATGGGTGCAAGTGGTACAAATAGGGTAGCTAGCGTGAGGATACTGGACTTTCTCAATTTGGACCCTCCAGCCTTTCCTAGGTCTGATCCTAATCTAGGTCTCCAAAACTTCATTGATTAGATCCAGTGCACTTTTAATGTTATGCATATCAGTGGTATAGAAGCTATTGAGTTAGCAGCATATCGATTGAATGGTATGGAAATATTGTGGTATGAAGCGTGAAAGCAGTCCAAGGATATAGATACACCCCCGACTACCTGGAAGGAGTTCAAAGAGGCCTTTCTCGATCGTTACTTGCCATTGGAGATCCAAGAGGCCCGTGCGGATCTATTCTTGAATCTCCACCAGGGAATATGAGTGTGTAAGAGTATAACGTCCAATTTAATTCCCTATCTAGGTATGCTCCTAATATATTTGCTACTAGGCAGATAGAGTTCATCGGTATGTGGATAGATTAGATACGTATCTGGTCAAAGACATTACTATAACTTCCATGAATAAAGACATAGACATAGCAAAGATGCAAGATTTTATGCAGAAATTAGAGGACCAGAGACAGAGAAGGAGGACCCAGGAGTCAAAAAGGGCGCAATCTAAGAGGACCAGATCTTCAGGGCAGTTTACACCATCCCGAGGTGAGTTTAGGCCTCGGTT
The DNA here is from genome assembly GCA_025642045.1 of Solanum sejunctum. Classification (NCBI taxonomy): domain Eukaryota; kingdom Viridiplantae; phylum Streptophyta; class Magnoliopsida; order Solanales; family Solanaceae; genus Solanum; species Solanum sejunctum. The sequence continues at coordinate 37,848 of JAOTQJ010137417.1, read as the reverse complement.
TTCTAATAAACTACCTAGGCCATCATTTTCCTATTCTGTAGCTAGTGCTCTACCACAACTTCAAGGGTCTAGAAGTAACCAGTTTGGTCAACGAGGTGAGGGTCAAGGTACACGAACAACAGAGGGATCGGTAGGAGAGCCAATGACTCCTAGGTAGCCTTGTAAACAATGTGGAATAAATTATTTGGGTATATGTCATGTTAGGACAGATGGTTGTTATTGGTGTGGTCTGCCAGGGAATATGATGAGAGATTGCCCGAGGAGGCATATGGGTGATATAGCACAATCTACTAGGTCAGCAGTTTCATTATCATCAATAGTTCCTCCATTTAGTAAGGGTCAACAAACACCTATGGGTCGTGGTAGAGGTGTTAGAGGGGCAGCTAACTCTAGCGGGGTCCAGAATCGGACTTATGCTTTGAGGAGTCGGCAAAATTTGGAAGCTTTACCTGATGTGGTCACAGGTACACTGTCCATCTTCTCTCATAATGTATATGCATTTATTGACCTTAGTTATACACTATCATACATTACCCCTCTAGTTGCTGGGAAGCTTAACCGAACTCCTAAATTATTGAATAACTCATTTGAGGTGTCTACACCAATCGATGAATATATTATAGCTAGAAGGGGTTGTTATGACTGTGTAGTAACTTTTAGTAACTCCCAGGATTACTTCCTGAATGAGAAATAGATTTTGGCATTGACTTACTTTCAGGAACTCAACCCATTTCTATCCCTCCATATAGAATGGCCCCGGCAGAGTTGCGTGAATTAAAAGAGCAACTAAAAGACTTATTAGAGAAGGGTTTTATAAGGTCGAGTGTGTCTTCCTGGGGTGTACCAGTGTTGTTTGTATGCTAAAAAGATGGCATATTGACATAGTGTATCGACTATTGAGAATTGAATAGGGTGACAATTAAGAACAAATACCCCCTCCCCAGGATTGATGATTTATTTGACCAGTTATAAGATGCCAAATGCTTTTCAAAAATTGATTTGAGATTGGGGTATCACCAAGTGTGGGTAAAGGAGGAAGATATACCTAAGACTATTTTCAAGACACGGTATGGTCACTTTAAGTTTTTTGTTATGTTATTTGGGCTAATAAATGCATCGACAGTTTTTATGGATCTGATGAACAGGGTATTTAAGCCATTCTTGGATGTGTTCATGATCGCATTTATAGATGATATTTTGGTATACTCAAGGCCACAAGAGGACCATCCAAATCACTTATGATAAGTGTTGTAGGTTCTCTGTGATCGATAGTTATATGCCATGTTTTCTAAGTGTGAATTTTGCCTAAAATCAGTGGAATTCTTGGGTCATATTGTGTCTGAGGAGGGAATAAGAGTTGATTCACAAAAGATAGATGCTGTGAAAGATTGGCCAAGGCCAACGATGCCCACAGAAGTTTGGAGCTTCCTAGGTTTGGAAGGTTATTACAAGAGGTTTATTGAAGGTTTTTCTTCCATTTCTATACCTTTAACAAATTTGACACATAAGGAAACCAAGTTCCAATGGAATGACTCATGTGAAAGGAGCTTCCAAGAACTGAAAGATAAGCTAATTTCTGCACCTTGCTAGTACTTCCAGAAGGCATTAAGGGATATGTAGTATATTGTGATGCTTCAGGAGTTGGCTTAGGGTGTGTGTTGACACAGCATGGTAGGGTAATTGCTTATGCATCCAGACAACTATGACCACATGAGAAACATTACCCAACTCATGATCTTGAGTTAGCAGCTATTGTATTTGCTTTGAAAATATGGCACCACTATTTGTATGGGGTTCATGTTGACATATATACGTATCATAAGAGCTTACAATACATCTTTAAGTAGAAAGACCTAAATTTAAGACAACAGAGATGATTGGAGCTGATAAAGAATTATGATGTTAATATACTATTTCATCCGGGGAAAGCAAATGTGGTAGCAGATGCTCTGAGTCGTAAAGTAGTTATGACTACTGGTGGTGAGGGCATGGTTGGTCAAGCGGTGGCTAAGGATCTACAAGAACTAGCTAGTTTGGGAGTTCACCTTCTTGAAACTCCAAAGGAAGGGGTTATTGTACATAATGCAGCGACGTCTTCATCAGGAATAGAGGTGAAAGAAAAATAGTTCAAAGATCCTATGCTGTGATAGCTTAAGGAAAAGGTAAGTCAGGCTACAATAAAGGGCTTTAACCTTACACAAAATTGAGTACTTTACTTCTAAAATAGATTATATGTGCCTGATATTGATGGGTTAAGAAAAAGGATAATAAAAGAAGCCTACCATTCTCGATATTCCATTCATCCAGGATTGACTAAGATTTACCATGACCTGAAGGGAGCATTTTGGTGGGGAGGCATGAAAAAGGACCTTGTAGAATTTGTAGTTCAATGTCCAAATTGTCAACAAGTGAAGGTGGAACACCAAAAGCCAGGATATTTTATGAAGCGTATAAAACTTCCAACTTGGAAGTGGGATGATCAATATGGACTTTGTTACCGGTTTGCCTCGCATATTTTAGAAGTTTGACTCCATATGGGTAATAGTTGATAGGCTCACAAAGTTAACACATTTCCTACCTGTCAGGAATGATTATATAGTGGAGGAGTATGCCAAGCTGTACCTCAAAGAGATAGTCAGGCTATATGGAGTCCCAATATCCATTATATCTGATCGAGGGACTCAATTCACTGCGAGGTTTTGAATGTCTTTACAATGGAGTTTGGGTACACAAGTGAATTTGAGTAGAGCTTTCCACCATCAAACAGACGGTCAAGTAGAACACACCATTCAAAAACTTGAAGATATGTTGTGATCTTGTGCATTGAATTTTAAAGGTAGTTGGGTGGACCATTTGCCACTTATTGAGTTTGCCTATAATAATATCTACCATTCAAGTATCAAGATGCCACCTTATAAAGCCTAGTATGGAAGGAAGTGTAGATCACCAATCAGATGGTTTGAAGTGGTAGAAACCACCTTGCTTAGGCCATATCTAGCGCACCAAGCTAAGGAAAAAGTTAAGGTAATACAGTAGCGACTAGAAATAGCCCAAAGTCGTCATAAGTCATATGCGGATGCTAGGAGGAAAGGGCTAGAATTTGTAGTAGGAGATTGGGTATTCTCAAAGGTATCTCTAATGAAAGGAATTATGAGGTTTGGTAAGAAAGAAAAACTAAGTCCACATTACATAGTGCCATATAAAATAACTAAGAAAATTGGGCAGGTTGCATATGAGCTAGAGCTACCCCAAGAACTTTCAATAGTTCATCTAGTTTTTCATGTATCAATGTTTCGGAAGTGCATAGGTGACCCATCCCGTATCACTCATATTCAGGATGTACAGGTTACAGAAGATCTCACCTATGAAAAGGAACCTATTGCTATTTTAGATCGTCAGGTTAGGAAGCTAAGTAATAAAGAAATAACTTTAGTGAAGGTACTTTGGAGAAATCAACAAGCAGAGGAGATGACTTGGGAGGCTGAGGACGCGATGAAGTCAAAATACCCTAATTTGTTTGAAGCTAAAGAGGATGCCCAACATGCAAAATTGGAACACTAATAGGTACGTGTGATTGAATAATTAATATGTTGTTAAAAGTTTATTTAAATAAAGATTTATACTTCATCAAGTTACCCAATTGTGCTAATATTCGAGGACGAATCTTCCTTCGGGGGAGGACGTAACATACCATATTTTTTATGTACTAATACTATGTAAATGAATCATGTTATGGTTGTGTCAAATTAGCGTCAATTCTTTAAAGTGCTTGAATCTCGTCTTAATAGGTGATATGTGAGTCTGAATGCTTAAGAGGGTTGAGGGTGCATATGTGTTGGTGTTAAATTGAGGATATATTAGCCCTATACTAAGTAAGAGAATTGACGTTATTGTATGACTTAATAATCTAGTAGGTTAGTCACCTACTTTCTTTGCTTAAAATTGATAGCTAAAAAGAGATGAGGCTCGACGCCGAATTTGTTCAAGTTTGATTACAAATAAATTTTGTGTAAAGGATATATCTTTGGACCATGTTTAAGTATCATAAATGGACCTTATTTTAAGTCAAATAATAATTTAAAAACATCCAATAAGTACACTACAAACAACTTGGCAATTTGGACCCAAATCAAACTAAGAACAAAGCTGGAAATTGACAGCAAAGGTTCATTATATTTGAGACCCAATTAAGCCCACTTTTGGAGGATAAGATGCTGAAATAATAGACCATTAATGGGTGTCATTATCAAGTCAAAAGTTCGAGCTAAATCTGGCCAAAATCAATCTTTAAAAACGTGTTAAGTGTAGCACTACTTCATTCCACTAGGAAATAAAGTTTCAGCTTTCTTAAAGTGTTTTGTCTTCTCAATAATTCACTTCACCAATCTGCAAACTCAATTGACTAAGGCTTTTGAAGGAAATACATAACATATAATGCAAAGGTAAGTAATTATAGTTGTATTTAGTATGATTCCTTCATGAAAAACAAGAAGTATATGATAGTATCTTATGTTGGAAATCTGTTGGAAAATCTGGACAACATGTGTCCAGAAAGTTGCTGCACACTTTCCTTTTATTTTGGTGACTTATATATGGTTTATTGTCTATATTATTAAGAGAACTTGATGTTGTTAATATGGTTTAATTTATATATATTGCTAGTATGGTTTCTTTAGCATACTATTATGTTATGCTGAAAATTCTGGACAACATGTGTCCTAAGTATTTTTGTGAACGTTTCGTGTTGTTCAAGAGGATTTTCTCTTAATTGTTGGATGCATTATGAAGTACGACTTATGTTATAACAATATGTAGGTTGTTAGTCATGTAATTAAGCTGTTGCACCAGTTTTATAGTCCACAAAGATGAGTTATTGTACAATGTCGTAGTTTCACTCTTAAAAGAAACTTGGGAGATGAAAATTATAATAAGTTGTTCCGTGACTTTCACCTATTTTGGGACTATTTTTGGACTATTTGAAAATTGGTTTTATGTGAAAAATAGTGGATACAATTTTGGTAAATTTAAAACAAGTTTGGGAGTGTTGACGTCGAAGCATGGTGAAAGGATGTAAGGTTATGCCACTGGTTTGTATGTGGTGAAGAATTATTATGTGTTGTGCCTTGTGGGATGTTTTAGGACTGTTAAGGGTCTGAAAATAAGATATACATGACATGTACATAAGAATGGTTGTTAGAAAATACGTTTATAAGTAAAAAGGTTGAAGAAATGCCTTTGCGTCATTAGTTGAAAGCTTGTTGTCCAGGTGATCGCTTTTACGATATTGGACTGCCTAGAAGTGTTGTTTTGCTGCTAATACTAGTATTATTGCTTAATATACTATATCTAAATATTTGAGAGAAACCATAGCCACTCCAAGGTAGTAACGAGGTCATAACAACGAGGTATGTAAGGCTACTTGATTTCGTATCACTTGGCATGAAACATAGATCCTTCAGTAAGCAAAGGCATTTATCTACTCCAACATGATGATCGACCATACCAACAATATTTAACATATTCATATGCTTTCATATATGTAGTTACATTCAAATCTAGATACATATGTGGATACCAAGTACATGAGTTCTTGTTGCCGACAAAGTTCATGAATTGTTTCATTTCATATGCATTTCATTGTTTATGTAACATACTCTCTTCATTGCCATCGTGTGTTGTACAATTATTTACATGTCATATGATGCATATACGACCTTATAACTCCAATATTATGACCACCAAAAGAATCATCTCAAAGTTAATTAAAAGACAAATCATAATGTTTTGATGAGTGGTATCCTGAGGGGTGGAAGAATCACCTAGCCAGGGATGATCTTATCTCGAGAGGTACCCCGAGGGGTTAAGGAAGAACCTAGACAGGGGTGATCCCATATCCCGAGGGGTGGAAGAATCACCTATCCAGGTAAAAATTTATCACGGGTGGTAGCCTGAGGGGTTAAGGAAGAACCTAGCCAGGAATGATCCCGATACAGTTTACCACTGATCAGCTAGTCATTTATAGTACATAATGTGCACAGATTATACAATAAAGGTAAAGTAATATAAATAAAATAAAGTACTCGATCCCAAAGTATAATTAAAGGTAGTCTCTTATCCTCTCTCAGTGCATAGTTTCATTTGAGTTATATTTCATATACAATATTTTATGCCTTATATATTCAGTACACTATCTCGTACTGAGTCCCTTCAGAGGGACCTACATTTCATGCTATAGGTGCAGGTGGTAGTAGATCTCCCTAGTAGAATACAGGACATTCAGCTGCTGTTACCAAGCTCCAGGTTGCTTCGGAGCTTTGTGTGTGTTTAGAGTTTATATGTTTACATTATACAGTTAATTCAGTTTGGGCCTGTCCCAAATATTTATGAATACTTTCTCTCGACTAGAGGCTTTGTAGACTATGTAAACTAAAGTATGGTCATGTCTCATACATTAGACACTATGGCCCTAATAACCTAGCTATACACATCTCCTTTTAGATTATTTTTATCGTTTATCTTCTTAGAAGCATGCCAAATATAGAAAATTCCTTAAAATATTTATACAAAGAACATAGATATAGGTTGGTTCTCCAAAGCCTTGTCGGCAACGGGTGCCAGTCTGCCCTAACGGGACTTTGGGGTGTGACATATGCAAAGCCGAATTGACTCTTGAGAAACATCCTTTGATATGAATGAGTTACACACATCCAAGAAGTTTCTAATAAGATTCTAAGGATCCTCATCCGGATGTCCACGATAGAGCCCTTTAAAGAGCAACAACTACAACATGGCACCCTTCACATGAAATTACATACCACCAACATCCGAGGGTAATTGAACAGTGCTCATGATCCAACATGTCTTAAGTTTCACTTTGTGCTCACTGGCAACACCATCAACAATATCATTGTGTTACCATACATTGGATCCAACTTCTACACTAATAAAACTCATTATATCACCTAACAATGGAAGTTAAAACAAAGAAAATAAAGTAATAAGAGTATTTGACTTCCAAAAACTTGTTAGCCAAAAGACTTCTTTTAACAATTCTAACACCATCTCCCTAGCAATGATACTATTTTGATCTCACACATCCACACTTGAAGTTGTAAAAAGTGTGTTAAAGCGAGAGATCAGGGGCTCCATGAGAGTTAGTTACTTTTAAATTTTGAGTTGTTTACATTAGTTTTCATACATTTACAACTTTCCATCCTAGACCTCTATTGTATTTTATTCTAGTATTTCCTACTATTTTTACTATTCCTACTCAGTTGGCCTATGATGCCTTCTACCTGTACTACCCCAAGCATTTTTACGGCTGGGATATTGTACAATACGGTAAAATGTTGAAAAAATATCCTTGGTGGATTTTTAGGTCAAGAGAATGACAAAATAAATTTTGAGAAATTACTTATCTAAAAAGGTCTGTGGAAGGAGAGTGTTACAAACTTGTTTCAAGATAGTTCAAATTCTTTCCTTAGTCAAATCTATCAAAAATTGAACTTCACACAAAAATTACCTATGATGAAACATCTATTCATCGTAGACCTGCTTTATAACAAGCGAAATTCTTCCATATATTTTCACTTTTAAGTGAGGGTATTTTTGACTTTACTTATGTATCAATAACTTAATTTGGATGGTTTTACCATCCTATAATTTATATGTAATCCCCAAATTGACTCCATTCTTTCACAATTCACATATTGCAAAAATTCTCTCTCTAGGAAATTATTCTTAAGGCTTTCTTCTCCTTGAAACAAGAAGACCAAGTCATATCCTCCATTTCTCTTCAAAATTTTCAAGGCAATCACTTATGTTATGTGAGTTTTCATCCATGAAATCCTTTCTTCTATGGAGCTCCATCGAGATTCTCAAATTTTCATCTAATTTTGAGTATGAATATTTTATGGATGTTCTCAACTTCTTCTCAATTTCTTCAATTATAATTTAGATTTATATTATTAATCTATCCTAATATGAATTCAAATCAATTATATTGATTTGATAATTTTCTTATGAATTCTGTATAAATTTCATCTAAGGTTCATGATTTCATAATGGATCTTGTTTATTTCACATCCAATTGCATAAATTATTCTTCAATTATGATCTATTTACTCAATTAGGCATGGTTTATTACCTAATTGCATGATTATGATGATTTTCAAGTGGTTTCTGTACAAGGCTTTCTAGGATTCATAATGACTAATGTGGGTTCTTATAATTATCATTTTAATTGATAATTTCTATTCCAATTATGCATAAATTTTATTAAATTACATGATTTTAAGTTGATTTGAGATTAAATCCACACCAGAGACATGATATTTAGTGAAGCTCATAATTCCCAATATTCTATACACCCAGATCCATCAAAAGGTATAAAAACTTAAGGGGGTGTGTGTATTTGTGGAATGTAATGAGGAAAGACACAACAATATTGTGGCAGAATGCTCAAATTGTCAAAGGGTGATTGTCAAAAGTCGGTTGGTTTGGACCAAGACATTGAAATTTCTACTTTGAAATGGGAAGATGTAATTTTAACTTTGTAACGAGCTTGCCTAGTACTCGAAATCAACATGAGTCAATTTGGGTGATAGTGGATAGAATGATGAAATCATCCTAGTTTCTACCAATAAAGACTTCTTATAGTAATGAGGATTATTCTAAATTTTATATCTGGATGAGGTTGCATGATGTATCATTGTCTATCATATTAGATCATGGTAATAAATTTAATTCTCATTATTGGACGTCACTTTAAAGATGTTTTGATACCAAAGTGAAGTTAAGTATCACTTTCTATCTTAAAATCAATAGGCAAGTTGAGTAAACAATTCAAACTCTAGAAGACATGTTAAGGGCTTGTGTATTAAATCTCAAGGGTGATTGGGATGGTCACTTATTGCTTATTGGATTTGGGTACAGTACTAGTTATCACTAAAGCATTACAATTGACCCGTTTAAAGCATTATATGGGAGAATATGTAGGTCTCTGGTGGGGCGATTTGAAATCATGACATGGTATTGATTGTTCCCAATTTGGTATTTTATTTTATGGAGAAGGTGAGGCTCATAAATGAGAAATTAAAGGCTACCCAATGTCGCCAAAAGTCATATTTGAATATTAAAAGAGGGATCTTGAGGTCAATTTCGATTATTCGATCTACTTAAAGATTTTGCCCATAAAGGGAATAATGCATTTTAGTTAACAAAAAGAAACTGAGTCCTAGGTATGTGGGATACTATAAGGTCATAAGGCGAATTGGTAAGTTAGCATATGAATTAGATATACCCTTGGAGCTAGTTATGGTTCATCCTGTGTTCTATGTGTCAATGTTGAGAAAGTTTATAGGTGATCAAAATTCCATTAAGTCATTGTAAAGTGTGGTGCTGTTAAAGAGAACTTCACTTATGAAGAGGTTCTGAATGAAATTTTGTACCGGCAATTGAAGCAGTCGAGAAACAAGAAAATTGCATTTGTTCAGGTACTTTGGAGGAACCAACATATTGAAAGTGCTATAGGGAAAGCGGAAGCAAAAATGATGAAATGGTATTCTTACCTCCTCCATCTACTAAATCCTAAGGCAATTAGTATTCATACGCAAAATCCTCAAAATTTTTATGATTCAGCTTTTTTATATCATAGCATACACATACATAATCATGAAACTATTTTCGAGTGGGATACTATGTAAAATTATATAAGGACCCGGTCATGATGGCGCCTATTAGACCCTACCTAAAGGCAAGCCAATTACCCAACCCTCAAGCTACTGTCCTAACTTTCTAGTCAAACCATACTATATAATAATATAAATAATTGTAATCTACCCAGAACCTAGAAGTCAACTATATAGAGCTACAATAGATACGAGGAAATATCATATACATATATCAATAGCCATAAGTATATACAAAATCAAAGTGCCTCTAAAAATACATAACCCTACTTTACTAGGCCAATGTCTGGATACAAAAGATGGCCATCAATAGAAAGGAGACTATAAAGAAGTAAGATCTATTGGTGCTCACGAAAAGACTCCTGAGCTCTGCCAAAGTTCCCTAACTTATCTATCGACCCATACCTGGACCATACCATGGGAAGATGTAGAAATAGGGGTGAGGAATAGAAAAGGCAACTAGTAGACATCATTGGCTGACAAAGTTAGTGAACATAAACAAAGCCTAAATATATAGAAATTGGAGTAGTGTAGCACAACAAACCTAGACTAAGTCATAGGCAAGTTAGGAAACCCTCAACAACAAATAAACCAATTGAAATGAAGAACAATGAAGAACTAGACCAATCAAAGTGATGAATATCGATACCGACTAATAAAACTATGTAGGCTCCTACTGTAACTTCCCCCTAATGAGGCATGGTGCTTTCCATGGGTACAAGGCCCTAGTACCTACACTTGTACACCAATTGAGCCCCTAAAAGCCCAAAAGGTACTACATAATATAGAACTAACAGATTATCACAGAATCCCATAGAACCAACCATCACAAAACCTTGCTCTCCACATCATCAGAATAAGGGTCAGCTGTACATAGGGTTAAGGCCCTAATGTCAAAGCCTGAATGCCCCTTGAGCCCACATAAGCCCAGGAGGTACACCCACACACAATTAGAGTGTGAATAGGTGTGTGGATCTATGGGTAATCAATCATGGGCCTAACCCTAATAATCATATAACATGTGGGTCCCTGAACTGTGTTGTTATGTGACACCCAATCCAAAATATGCATGCAGAACGGTGGGACGTATCCCCCACAGGAGAAAGAATCCCCATCGCATGAAAAATTTATCTCATCTCAAAATGTCAATCCCCAAACCTCGCCCCTAATGTGGTATCGGTAGAGTCCTTGATCCATAATTTCAATTGATAGGCCCTAGCCCCCAAAACCATAGTCAATGGGGCCTTAGCCCCAAAGTAATGACAAAGCATATGAGATTATGCTAATCTATTACCTATTACTATGCAGTTTGACTATATTGGCTAATGTATTGTTGCATTGCATCTACATATTTAGTACATTCAAATATACTAACACATACTATATGCCTACATGATTGAAACAACCCCACAAAGTGTCCGAAAATGTGCCTCAAAAATATCTAGACTCGTAATTTTCATATATCTCAAAATTTGTGCATGATTTCAAATAACCGACTACACATTCTTGTTCAGGGGGTCAAATTGAGTAAGAAAAGGGTCTAACCTCGATTTTATAGCAAAAGATTTACAATTTTAATTTTCCAAGTTTGACAAAAAACATTGTCCAGGCGTGTCAGCGACACATACGCCTTAGTGTATTTTGCTACCTAGTTTTTTTATCCGATCCAAGTATTTTGAGTCTTGTGTCTAAGTATTCTCATATGTAAAAATATCTATACTTAGCCATATTTTACCCTCATATCATTGATGATACGCATAAATACTCATTCAAATACTTAGCCAAATATTTTACCCCCAACTCAAGTCTCAAAACTCATCCGGACGTTAAGATTCTCATTTAAGCTTCAAGTCTCCATCTCCAATCTTCATCTAGCTAATCTCCAAAGCTAAGGTATGTGGTTTTGTTTCATGGGTTCCTTTCACCCATAATTCATAAGATTCCTTTTCTTAAAAATTGCATGATTTAAAGTTGATTTACTCATGGGTCTTATTTCTTATGAAATTCACTACATACTATGTTGGGGTTTATGAAATTATAACTGTTTTACTATGTTTTGGGCTATGAATCTAAGATCTATTGCGAGATTCGATGAAGCATTTTGATGTATATTGCTTGAGGGTGCTACTAAGTATTCATTGATAGTTTTACATTGGATTTTCCAGCATTAGAAGAGTCTTAAATTGCATGGTTTTACACTAGTACTACACACCTGCCAAGTGTTTGATAAAATGTCGGATTATGGTTTCTTTAGGAATTGAAGGTCCAATGCATATCTTATGAGTTGAATGACATTATGATGATGAAATTAAGGTTTATATATGAGGACTATATGAGGATGAGAGGAATGTATGTATATGATATTATCTTATTAGTGTTGTGGATGACCAAGCCTCATCGGGGAGGTTGTAGGCCTAGTAACCTTGTTGAGGAGTCTATACCTCGATCGCCTTACTCAGGAGGTAGTGAAACAACCCCACAAAGTGCCCAAAAATGTGCCTCAGAATGCCTAAAATTTCAAATTTCATAAATCTCAAAATCCATGCGCAATATCGAATATTTGACTTCATATTCTTGTTCGGGGGGTCAAAATTAGGGGAGAAAGAGTCTAACCCCAATTTAAGAGCGAAACATTAGCAATTATAATTTTTCAAGGTGTGAATTCCAGAGAGGAATCCGCGACCTCCTCATGACGCAGCAAAGTATAAAAAGTGGCCTATTTTTTTTAACTTGGTCCAAGTCTTCTAAGTCTGGGGCCTAATTGTGCCCAAATTTGTTTTTACCTATACTTAGCCAAATTTCACCTTCATATTACCCATAAACATTTCCTAATACTCACTCAAGCACTTAGCCATATTTCCACTCCTAAATTCAAGTCCCAAATCCTCATCCTAAGCTAAAGTTCTCCTTCAAGGTTCTTCTTCAAGCTCAAGTCTCCATCTCCAATCTTCACCAAGTTCATCTCTAAGCTAAGGTATGTGGGTTTCTTTCATGGGTTCCTTTCACCAATGATATCCAAGCCTCCTTTTACTTAAATTTCAAGATTTAAATTTGACTTACAAATAGGTCTTGCTTATTATAAAATTTACTGCACTCTATGTTAAAGCTAAGTGGAATTATGACTATTTTGATACGTTTTGAGCTATAAATCTTAGACCTATTGTAAGAATTTATGAGGGATCTTGATGTATATTGCTTGAGGGTACTACAAGGTTTTGATTGATGGCTTTACAATGGGTTTTGTTTCATGATTTCATTTCTATATTTCATGGTTTAATACTAGCGTTACACACCCTCTAAGTTTTTGATAAAATGTTCGAATGTGGTTTCTTGAGGAGTTGAAGGCCCAAAGCATGAGATATGATATGATTGACTATATTATGATGAAATGAGCTTATGTGTATTATATACTCTATATAAAGTGTTGCCTTAGACCTTACCCGATCCAAGGGGACAAGAGCCAGGGTAACCGAGGTAGGGGTTTGTACTCATCAACCATATGAGAGCCTTGTACTTTACCACTATGTTGATAAGGTGTGATTATCATCAACCATGCAAGGGGTTTGTACCACACTGCTAGGGTGATAGGGTGAAACTATCATTAACCACCAAGGGGTTTGTACCTTGAAAATATAGCTTGGTCTCTTCTACATATATGAAACCCTATATGAGCATGCGTTACTTAAGTATATTTTACTTATGCATTTTTCATACATGCCATATTGTTATATTATACCTATTGCCTATTGTTATGCATTTTGACAATAATGCCTAATTTGTGTTGCATTGCATTCTACATACTTAGTACAATCAAACATACTAATACATACTGTTACCTACATGATATGACCATGTAGGAACCAGAGCCCAAGTTGATCATCCTCCAACTCCAGGTGGCTAATTCAATACTACTCAAGCTAGTTGGTAAGTCCTCCACTTCGGGGACCTTAGTCTATATTGCTCTTATTATGTATTGAGACATTCTTCCTTATGTTCTACTTTGACTATGAGGTTGAGTTCGGTTGCTTTTTCTTGGCCCTCGATCTTATCTATGTATTAGACATGTTTGTTGGATCTATTACATATCTATGCTAAGAGCCTTGACTCTATTTTTCTTTATGACTATAATGTGGAAGTGCTTTCCCTTATCCCGGTTGTCCTACTTTATTATCTCTTGATGCTTGTTTTATTGCTTTTGCTACCAATGATTTGTAATTACAAGTTAATAGGCTTTTTTAGGGTCCCTTCGTGTTCCCATTCGCCATGTCATGTGTAGGCCCTAGGCTTGGGTCATGATAAAATTAGTATCAGAGCACTAGATTGATAGATCCTCGGAGTCCAATATAGTACATCAATTAGAGTTCTAGTCATGGTTATGAAGCATACCATGACTATGAGTAGGGGGCTATAAGACATTTCAGGAAATATTTCTCTTCTTTATATTCTAAGTCATGCTATAGAGTCGTAGTAAGTTTTCCCCTAGATATTGTTCTTCGCTATATTAGATCATGCCAACTATTTGAGGAAGAAGGGCCCAAACTCCAAAGGAGAAACCTATCGATGGTGAGTTCCAGGATGCTCTCACTATGCTTTCACAAGTTGTGGCCAACCAAGCAAATCAAGGGGCTCAAGCCCCTGATGCTACTACCTAGGAGCTAGGGTAAGAGACTTCATGAGGTTGAATCCTCTGGTGTTCTATGGGTCAAAGGTGGATGAAGATCCACAAGAGTTTATTAATGACGTCTATAAGATATCGAATATTATGGGTGTTGGGCTAAACAAAAAGGTAGAGTTGGTGGCATACTAACTCAAAGGGGTAGCCCAAATGTGGTATGATCAATGGAAGGTTGAGAAGGTAATTGGTAATATGGTAACTTGGGAAGACTTCAAATTGGCTTTCCCTAATCAATATTTTCCTCTTGAGCTTAGTTAGGGAAGCTAAGATGGTAGAGTTCATGAACTTGGAACAAGGTGCTATGAGTGTGAGGGAGTATGTCCTCAAGTTTAATCAACTTTCAAAGTATACTCCTTATTTGTTGGCCAATCCTAGATCTAGGATAAATAAGTTTGTGATGGGTGTCTCCACCTTGGTAAGTGAAGAATGTCAGTCCGCCAGGCTAATTAGTGACATGGACTTGTCTCGGTTGATTACCTATGCCGAGCAAATGGAGGAGGAAAAATTGAGGAATAGAAGGGGGCATGAGGCGAAGAGGCCCTAGTTTGAGGGTAAATTCCAAAAGGGTACTAGACTTCTTCAAGGCTAAGGGCTTACTTATGCCACTAATAGGGGGTTTACCAATGACTTCCCTAAGCCTCAATGTGTTGGTCATGTGGCTCCTATGTTGTGTGCCCTAAATATGGAAGGAGTCATGGAGGCCCATGTTTGAAGGGTTTTAATGCATGCTATGAATGTGGGGAGGTTGGTCACAAGAAGGCGAATTATCCAAGAAACCATGGCAAAGGTCGGGGTACAAATGTGGTTCTATTAGGTAGAGGTGGTCCTCAAGGTGGTGCCCTAAGACACAATCGGTTTTACACTCTACATGGGAGGAAAGGGGTTGGTGAGGTTCCCAATGTTGTTACCGGTATGTTGAAAATCTTTGACTTTGATGTAATGCTTTGGTTGATTGCCATTCTTTCCTTCGTTACCCTTTTTGTTGCTAAAACGTTCCGTGTTGCCCCCGAGTTGTTGTATGACTCATATGAAGTGTATACTCCTATTGGTGCCTTTATTGTTGCTAGGAAGGTTTATAGGAGTTGTCCTATTTGTGTTTTGCATAAGTTGTTGCCTCGTGATCTTGTTGAATTAGACATGGTAGATTTTGATGTCATTCTTGGGATGGATTGATTGCATGTGTACATGCTTCTATTGATTGTAGAACCCATAGGGTCAAGTTGTAATTCCCTAATGAACCATCATTGAGTGGGAAAAGTCAAGCTATGGTGATCAAGGGTAGATTCCATAATTATTATGCAGAGATATCTAAAATAATTATTTTATGTATTAAAGACTATAAGTTGATCTCTAAGGGGTATCTTTATCATCTTGTGAGGGTTAAATATGTGGAGTCTAAAGTCACTTCTATAGAGTTGGTCCCTATTATAAATGAATTCATTGATGCCTTTCTAACTGGCCTTCCCGATGTCCCTCCCAAAAGAGAGATTGATTTTGGTGTAGATCTCCTCCCTGATACTCAACCTATCTCCATTCCCGTTTACTGTATGCCATCGGTGGAGTTGAAAAATTTAAAATAGCAATTGAAAGATTTTTTGGAGAATGGATTTATTAGACCTAGTTAATCACCTTGGCAGCTTCGGTGTTGTTTGTGAAAAAGAAGGATGGGTCACTTAGAATGTGCATTCACTATCGGCAACTCGATAGGGTTACCATCAAGAGTAGGTATTCTCTTCCAAGGATTGATGACTTGTTCTACCAATAAGAAAGGGATAGCTTCTTTTCTAAGATTGATCTTCGGTCCTGGTATCATAAAGTGAAGGTGAGGAAATATGATATTCCTCAAATGGCCTTCAGGACTATATATATGCATCATGAGTTTGTTGTGATGTCATTTGGATTGACCAATGCGCCGACCATCTTCATGGACCTAATGAATAGGATCTGCAAACCTTACCTTGATTCCTTTATACTGGTCTTCGTTGATGATATTTAGATCTATTTGCTTAGTAGGGAGAAGCATATGGGTATTTGAGAGTTGTGTTGCAAAGATTGAGGGAGGAGAAATTGTATGCCAAATATGACAAGTGTGAATTTTGGTTAAAGGAAGTTGCATTCTTGGGTCGTGTGGCATTGAGGGATGGTATAAAAGTGGATTCTAAGAAAACTGATATGATTAGAAATTGTCCTAGATCATTGACCCTGTCAGATATTAGGAGCTTCTTGGGCCTAGCGGGTTAATATAGATGGTTTGTGAATAGGTTTTCCTCCATTGCTTCCCCTATGAAAAAATTGACTCAAAAGAAGGTTAAGTTTGTGTGGGCCAATGAATGTGAGAGGACCTTCCAAACATTAAAAGATAAGCTTTTGTCTACTTCTATATTGTCACTACTAGATGGGCTTGAGGGATTTATGGTGTATTGTGATACTTCCTAGGTTGGTTTGGGTTGTGTGTTGATGTAAAATGGTAAGGTCATAACTTATGCTTCTAGACAACACAAGGTAAATGAAAGGAACTACCCTACCTAGAGTTAGCCGCCATTGTGTTTGCATTAAATATTTGACATCACTACTTGTATGGTATGCATGGTGATATGTTCACTGATCACAAGAGCCTCCAATATGCCTTCACTCAAGACTACCTCAACTTGAGGCAAAGAAGATGGTTAGAACTTGTCAAAGACTATGACATGAGTGTGCATTATCATTGGGGTAAGGCAAATATGGTGGTAGATGCTTTGATAGAGTGTCTATGGGTAGCATAGCTCATGTTGATGGTGGTGGCAAGGAGATAGCTAGGGAGGTGCACTAACTGGCTATATTGGGAGTTAGGTTGGAAGAGATTGGTGATGATGCTATTGTTGTTGTTGATGAGTATAACTCTTTATTGGTTGATGAGGTGATAGTACAACAAGCATTTGACTCCTCCTTGCTTGAATTGAAGGCCTTGGTGAAAAAGGGTAAAGTAGAGGTTTTCTCCCAAGGGGGAGATGGGGCCCTTAGGTACCAAGGTAGGTTGTGTGTGCCTTGTGTTAATGGTTTGAGGGAGAAGATCCTTGATGAGGCCCACAATTCTTCTTATTCTATCCATCACGATTCCACCAAAATGTATAGAGACTTGAAAGATGTGAATTGGTGGGGAGCCATGAAAAGGAACATTGCCAAATTCATTTTCGGTTGCCATAATTATCAACAAGTCAAAGCCAACCATCAAATGTCGGGAGGCCTAATTCAAGACATAGAGATTCCTACTTAGAAGTGGGATGTGATTAATGTGGATTTTGTGGTTGGGTTACCCAACACTAGAAAAAGTTTTGATTACATTTGGGTGGTAGTTGATAGGATGACGAAATTGGCTAACTTTCTATCGGTTAAGACCACATATGGGGCTGAAGAGTATGTAAGGTTGTACATCCATGAGTTAGTAAGATTGCATGGGGTTCCTTTGTCCATTATATCAGATCATGGGTCACAATTCACTTCACACTTTTGGAAGCCTTTTCAAAGTGGTCTTGGTACAAAAGTTCACCTTAGTAGGGCCTTCCACCCTTAAAAGGATGGTCAAGCCTAAAGAAAAATTTAAACCCTTGAAGATATGCTTAGTATATGTGTATTGGAGTTGAGGGGTAGTAGGGATGACCATTTTCCTTTAATAGAGTTTGACTACAATAATAGCAATCACTCAAGCATCTGTATGGCTCCTTTTAAGGCTTTTTATGGAAGGCATTGTAGATCACCGGTTGGGTGGTTGAATATTAGAGAGGTGGCTTTATTGGGACTGGATCTTGTTATGGAGGCTCTTGAGAAAGCGAAGAATATTTGGGAAAGGCTGAAAACCACCCAAAGTTACCAAAAATCCTATGCCGATGTGAGAAGAAGAGACTATAAATTCGAAGTGGGGGATTGTGTTTATTTGAAAGTTTCTCCTATGAAAGTTGTGGTCCATTTTTGTAAAAAAGGGGAAGTTAAGTCAAAGATATGTTGGTCCTTATGAGGTTTTGATGAGGGTTGGCTAGGTAGCTTATGGATTGAAGTTGCCTTGTGAAATGAATTTGGTTCATCCAGTGTTCCATGTCTCTATGTTGAGAAAATGTGTTGGTGGTCCTAATGCTATTGTGCCTCTTCATTTTTTGGGTGTTTTTGAGGATAACTTGAGTTATGAGGAGGTTCCAGTACAGATCTTAGATAGGCAAGTGATGAAATTGAGGAACAAGGAGGTGGCATCCGTTAAGGTTCTTTGGAGGAACCAACAAATTAAAAGTGCTACTTGGGAGGCCGAAGCGGACATGCAAAAGTTGTATCCTTATCTTTTCGACTCAACTCAAGCCTAAGATACCCATTCTAAGTCACCTATGTGATTTCAAATCTTGTATTTCAGCCCTATGTCATTCATATGCATTCATGTTTAAGTTGGCAAGTTTATGATGATTTTACACTTATGTTGAGATTTTGAAAAAGGTATTTCAAATGTAATGTTACATTTTAGTTGGGGCTGGATTGTTCATGATCATTCTTGTCTGGTATGTCTCTTTTACATTCGGGGACGAATGTAACCAATGGGGAGATATTGAAACAACCCTAAATAGTGCCTGAAAATGTGACTTGGAATGCACGAAATTTTAAATACCATATATCTCAAAATCCATTTGCTATTTTGAAAGTCCAACTTCATATTCTTATTTAGGGGGTCAAAATTAGGGAGAGAACGGTCTAACCATGATTTAAGAGAAAAAGATAGCAATTATAATTTTATAAGGTGTGAAGCCAGAGAGGAATCCATGAACCCTTGCGACGCGCCACAGTATAAAAAGTGGCCTGCTTTTTTTTTTAACTCAGTCCAAGACTTCTAAGTCTTGGGCCTAA
Source organism: Solanum sejunctum (assembly GCA_025642045.1). NCBI lineage: Eukaryota > Viridiplantae > Streptophyta > Magnoliopsida > Solanales > Solanaceae > Solanum > Solanum sejunctum. The sequence goes on along the minus strand of JAOTQJ010137417.1, from coordinate 18,621 downwards.
GTGTTCTTAACATGTTTTTACCTATACTTAGGCAACTTTCTCCCTCATAATACCCAAAAATATTTACTAACACTCACTCAAACATAACAATATTTTTACTCCCAAATTCAAGTCCTAAACCCTCATCCTAAGCTAGGATTCCCCTTTAAGGTTCTTCCTCAAACTTCAAGTCTCTATCTCCAATATTCACCAAGTTCATCTCTAAGCTAAGGTATGTGGGTTTATTTCATGGTTTCCTTTCACCCATGATATGCAAGCCTTCTTTTACTAAAATTGCTTGATTTAAAGTTGATTTACAAATGAGTGTTACTTATTATGAAATTCGCTACACATTATGTTAAAGTTATGTGGAATTGTAACTGGTTTTCTAAGTTTTGAGCTATAAAACTTGGATTTACTGTAAGAATTGATGAGGGTCTTGATGTATGTTGCTTAAGGGTGTTTCAAGGAGTTGATTGATTGTTTTACAATGAGTTTTCTTGCATGATTTCATCTCTATATTTCATGGTTTTATATTAGCATTACACACCCTCTAAGGGTTTCATGAAATGTCCGGATGTGGTTTATTGAGGAGTTGAAGACCTAAAGCATGAGATGTGATATGATTGACTATATGATGATGAAATGAGATTATGTGTATGATATACTCTATATAAAGTGTTGCATTACACCATACCTGATTCGGAGGGGCAAGAGACTGGGTAATCGAAGTGGGGGTTTGTACTTATCAACCATGTGAGGGGTTTGTACTTTGCCACTGTGATTATCATCAACCATGTGAGGGGTTTGTACCACACCTCCAGGATGATGGGGGTGAAACCATCATCAACCACCAAGGCATTGTATCTTGAGAATCTAGCTTGGTCTCTTCTACACATATGATACCATATATGAGCATGAGTTACTTAAGCATGCTTTACTTATGCATTGGTCATACATGCCATATTGTTATATTATGTCTATTGCCTATTGTTATGAATGTTGACTATAATGCCTAATTATTATTGCATTGCATCCGATATACTTAGTACATTCAAATGTACAAATGCATATTACCTTCCTATATGATATCACCATGTAGGAAATAGAGCCCAAGTTGATCATACTCCACCTCCACGTGGCTAGTTCGATACTATTCAAGCTAGTTGGTGAGTCCTCCACTTCGGGGACCTTAGTTTATCTTCCCCCCACTTTTAACTATGTATTAGCAGTGTTTGCTGGACATATTATGTATCTACGGTAAGAGCCTTGACTCTATTGTTCTTGATGTCTATAATATGAAAGTGCTTTCCCTTAAGCCCAGTTGTTCTACTTTGTTATCTGTTGATGCTTGTTTTATTGCTTCCACAACCAATGATGTGTAATGACAAGTTAAGAGGCTTGTTTGGGGTCCCTTTTGGTTCCCCATTCGCTATGTCATGTCTAGGCACTAGGCTTCAGTCGTGACAAGCTTTTAGCTTAAAATTGAATAAAAACCCTCCATCCTCGAATTGACTACCCTCCTAGAACAAATTGGCTATCCAGAACTAACAGAATCAGCAGAATCCCATTTCGAGGCCATTTACTAGAGTTCTAACAAAAATCATATTTTAGCAGTCTCAACTTCCCACTAACATGCAAACTTGCACAATTCTCAGCCAAAGAACCTTATATCTATCACAACAACCCCAACATGTCATAATAGGTCTGAATTTACTATACAAAAGTTCAGAATAACAAAGTAACAGAAAAATATAGAGTTGACCTACAGGGTCATTATAATATCCTCACTTACAAGACTTTCATTTGCAAAAGTAAAATAGAAGACACACCTAATGGCTTAAATATGCCTACTACTTCCTTGTTGTACCTCCATCTCCCAGGTAGCCTCCTTGACTGGACGATATTGCCACTACATCTTAACTATTGGTATGATCCTAGAATGAAATTATCTAGTATCTCTGGCTAAAATGGCCATCGACTCTTCAACAAAAGTTAGATGGTCATGCAACTCAATTGAATCATACTGCTGTATATGAGACTCATCTGGAATATACGGGCACAATATCAACACATGGAATATGGGGTGTATAGCTGAGTAGGCTGGAGGCAGGGACAACTTATAAGCAACTAGATCAACTCGACTCAATATCTGAAAAGGTCGAATATACCAGGGACCCAACTTACCCTACCTCCCAAACTGCATAAGCACTTTTAAGGGCAACACTCTTAAAATGCACGATCTCCAACCTTAAACTTCAAGAACTGGCATCTACATTCGTCGTAACTCCAGCACCGCTCTGAGCTACCCTCAACCTATCCTGTATAACCCTAAACTTACCTAAAGCATCTTAAAGTAAATCTAAAGTGCACGGACTCAGCTTCGGAGATTCAAACCACCCAAGAGGTGTACGACATCATCGATGATATAATGCCTCATAAAGGTCTATCTAAATACTTGTGTGATAGCTATTATTATAGATAAACCTAGCCAATGGTAGAAACTGATTCCACTAACCCCTAAACTCTAACATACAAGCCCGAAACATATTATCCACAACCTGAATAATGCTCTTGGACTAGCCATCAGTCTAGGGTGAAATGATGTCCTCAAATCTACCCGAGTACCTAACTCTCACAAAAAATCCCTCCAAAAGATAGAGGTAAACTGTGACCCTCGATCAGATATAGTAGATATAGGCGCCTCAGGCAACCAAACTATCTCCTTAATGTAGATACAAGCTAACCGCTTGGCACTAAAGGTAGAACGGACCAAAATAGAGTGTAAAGACTTGGTCAACCGATCGACTGTCACCCAAATAATATCATAACCCCTGCAAGTATGAGAAAGCCCTATAACAAAGTCCATAGTCACATACTCCCACTTAAACTCGAGAATGGGTAACGATTGAAGTGTACCATCGGCTGCTAATGCTCATCCTTTACCTACTGGCAACTGAGGTAATGTGTTACATAGTTTGAAATATCTCTCCTCATCTCATCCCACCATTAATCCTGCCTCAAGTACTAATACATCTTAGTTATGCTCTAGAGAATAGAATAATAGGAATCACACACCTCCTATAGAATCAACTGTATTTAATTAGGAACGCACAACTGGCCGTCAAATTTGAGAACCCTAACTGTAGCCTGACTTGTAATATCTTGCAACACTCTATCTCGGAGACCCACCAACAACTCACCCTCTAATAATCGAGCTCAAATATGATCAACCAGTGAAGACTAAGCCACAATAAAGGCTAATACTCAACTAAAGTCTAGAATATCCAATCAGACTAACCTGTTATCTAGGGATTGAATATCTGAAGCCAACAGTCGCTCCTCTACAGTCAGGTGTGCTAGGTTGTCCATACTCGCGGCCTTCCAACCAAGTTAGCTGCTATAGTATTTTCCTTCCTTGTGTAGCATAAAATAAAGTATCATAGTCAGCCAACAACTTAATCCACCACCTCTGATGGGAGTTTAAGTCTCGCTGGATCATAATATACTGTAAGCTCGGATGGTTTGTATAAGTATCACAATGCACATTATATAGATAATGCCTCCAAATCTAGAGTGCAAACACTACCACTACCAACTCTATGTCATGTGTAAGCATAGTTATACTTGTAGGCCCGCAACTAATGAAAAGCATAAGCAATAACTCAACCCTCTTACTTTATTACACAACCCAGCTCGACACAGGAGGCATCATAATATACGATGGAGCTCTCTCCCTCAACACAAGGAGGATTAGAACAGAAGGGGTAATTAACAACTCCTTAAGCCTTTGAAAATTGGCATCATACTCATTGAACCACATGAATAGCATACCTTGGCGAGTCAACCAAGTCAACAGGGAGGTAATAGTGGAAAAGCCCTCAATAAACCATCTGTAGTAACCTACTAACTTGATAAAATTTTGAATCATGGTCACTAAAGTAGACCTAGGCCATCTATGAATAGCATCAACCTTAGTTTGATCCATACTATTATACTTACCAGACACCACGTCGCCTAACAAAGTCACAGACTCAGGCTAGAACATACACTTAGAAAATAGGCATACAACTTGTGATCCTGGAATGTCTGAAGCACGATACGAAGGTACTAGGCATGCTACTCTCAACTCAACAAATACTCTAAGATATTTATAATAAAACCACTAAAAAGGAGTCTAGCTACGATAACAATACTCGAGTTATCAAATGCATGGCTATTGCAAAGGCATTAGTCAGCCCAAATGGTATGACTAGGAACTCATAGTGCCCATAACAGGTCCAAAAGGCAGTCTTCTGCACATCCTCTACCCTGATACTCAACTGTTGATACCTCGAATGCATATCAACCATAGCAAACACTCAAGCCCCCTATAAATGATCAACTAAATCATCGATATATGGTAGAGATTAATGGTTTTTCATTGTCACCTTATTTAGCTTTCATTAATCAATACACACTCGGAGAGTCTTCATGGGGAGAGACACTTAACCTAATGAATGTCAAATCTACCAAACTTTGAAGCTAAGAACTAAGCTCCTTAAGCTCTACAAGATCCATTTGATATGGAGATGTAGATATGGGCTTAGTGCCCACTCAACTTGTATCATAAAATCAATCTCTTGGTTAGGTGGCAACCTAGGAAATCTGCAAAAAATATATTAGAGAACTAACATTCAATTGGTATGGTAGGAGTATCAACTATCACATCACGTACATGGGCTAAATTGTCTTAACACCATGCTGATATCAATGTCTGAGCCTTAATATAGAATATGATACCCATTGGAACCCAACTTATAGACCTCTGCCAAATCATGGGAGACAACCCTGGTATCTCTAAGATAACAGTCTTGGCATAACAATCTAATACAACATGACATGGGACCAACAAATCCATACCTAGAATAAGGTCAAAATCAGGCATATCAAGGAGTATCAAATGATCTCAAGTGTCAAAACCATAAAAAGTAACCATAAAACTTCTGCAGGCCCAATCTGTCACAAGAAAGTCCCTTACTGAGGTTGATGCCCAAATCTAAGAGGAAAAAGGTTTGGGAGTCATACCCATATAAGGAACATAATATACAAATACATACAAAAAGGTGGAGCCTATGTCAAATAAGTCTGAAGTTAGCTGTTGGCATACAAAAAACATACTAATGATGGCCTTGTCGAAAGCCACAACCTTGGCCTATGCTAGGGCAGCATAAAAGTTGCCCTGAGGTCCTCCCTCTCGCATATCACCACTATCCTAGGCTCTACAACCTTTGATGGGCCCTTTAGAACCCCACTAATACCCATACTAATATCTCAATGACTATAAACTTGACCCATGCCATTGCCACCTGGTGTATGGAATGATCTAATAGGCTATGGGTTGGCAGGCATTGCACTGTGCTCTAGATAATCTCTGAGCCAATGATTTGGTTCCCCATACCAAAAGCAACCCGAAACGACCCCGTCTCACCGATCATGATTATACTATCATGATATAGCTGCCCTGGGACCTTGACTACTTGCAAACACTGGCCTAGTTGGCCCTAAAAAGACCGAATCACTATGCCATTATCTGTGCCTCGTAGGATAGAAAGGACCATCGATGCTGTAAATACCCAGGCGCTGATGGCCATCCTCATAAACCCATAGCAATGCCTTCTATGAAAAGATAGTTTATCCCTTCTGACCTCTCCTTAGAGGCCTATCCCTCAATGCTCTAAACCTTTTCTAGAGCCACTGAACTCTCACTCATGTCTGGCTTGTTTGTCGCTGCCCCCTTGGGCCTTGCAACTAATCTCTTCCAAGGATCGAGCATGATCAACACTGACCAGAAATGAGTAGCCTAAAGTCACTAGGGCATGGGTGCCCATCCTAAGGTAAGGACTCAAGCTCATACAAAATATTGAACGCTCTCTATATTGGAAGGTAAAATAGTTGTAGTATTTTAGGAGAGCTCCTAAAATCTGACCTCATATTGAGACATAGTCATCTGCCTCCTCAAAACGCACAAACTGATCCAACCAAAGGTCTCTAAAGCCCCTGGGTACAAATCTAGTCATGAAAGCTTCTGTGAACTCTACCCTAGCCATCGATGCAGCATCTGCTGGGCTAGTATCCCAAAACGTATGACACCACTATGTGTCGGTGCCATCAAGCTAATATGTAGTAAACTCAAATCCTCAGGACTTTAGTAATCATAAGGCCTGTAATTGAACCATAAAGGTTATCAGAAACTCTTACATGTCCTCCCATGCACCTCCCAAAAAACCTAGGCGGGGCCATTCTGAAAAAGTATCCAAGTAACCGTTGATCTTAAAATTGCACTCCCTCTGGATAAACTATGTCTTCTAGAATGAAAGGCTCTACCAGAGACTAAATTAGAGTAGCTGGAGCTGGCGCTGCACCCTATTTTAGGGCTCCAAGCATTACTAAGATCTGTCTAAGAACTATTTGCACCTCTAGTGTCGTTGCAGCAGTGGCTTGTAGAGCTGGTGCCTCCAATTGTGGTGGAGTTAGGGCACCCAATATCTACTCCTCAAGCTCAGGAGACTGCTTCCTAATTAGGATTGATGGTGCAACCCTATCTCGGCCCCATCATTGACCTCGAAGATGCATCCTCATCACCATACCTGTGAATAACGAATGAAGTCATATTCTCAAAACTCAAGGAATCATTAACAAAACACATAATAAGAGTCAACAACACAGAAAAGTTCCTAGGCATTTTATAGCCTCTTAGGGATAAGCCATGAACGTCTTCGCACCCATCAACTTGACTCTACTAGATGGTAGTTCTATACAACTAAGACATATGAACCTGGCTCTGTTACCAACTATTCTAGTCCCCATCTCGGACATGATAGTGGCTGTTAGGTCCCACCTGTAGGCAAGCCAAACCCAACCTAGGGTACGTATCCTAGCATCTAGTCAAGACCAAACTAGCATGATATAATAATAAGAACTTAACGCTACCTAAAACCTAAAATCAACCGTATAGAGCTACAATACCAAAAATATAAATCGATATACATAATAGCCAAGACAAAATACATATATACAACCCAAGAGTGTTCCTACAAATACAACCCAAGAGTGCTCCTACAAATACATAATACTATAGCATAAGGCCAAAGTCTTAAAAGAAAAGACATCTATCAGAAGAAGGAGACTATGACAAAGCCACAACTATCGGTGCTCACCCTAGAGTAGTCTCTTTCACTCTCGGTTCCCCAAAATGCAGTGTCCTTGACTACACCCTGGAGCTGCACCATGGGAAGAAACATAAGTAGGGAAGAGTACTAGAAAAAGGCACCTAGGCATCATCGGCCGACCAAGAAAAATAATATAGAATATGAACCTCAAAGACAGATAAAATTATTTGTCCCATACATTAATCCCATAACCTTAACCTAAATTGAATGTGGTATCGTACGTGGGTTCAAAGCACTATTAACTACGGTAAGCCCTAAAGGTACACCTACGCATAGAAGTAAAGTTGACAAAATCCAATAGTACTATAATAGAATCCCATAAAATCATTACTGAGGCCCATAGAGCTATTATCATGGCCCATAGAACCATCACAAAGGCCTAACTCTTCACTATCAGAATAGAACTCAGTTGTACATAAGTGGAAGGCCCTAATGTCTATGCTTGAATGCCCTTTGAGCCCCCATAAGCCAGAAGGTACACTCATGCACGATATAGATATGAATAGGTGAGTGGATCCATAGGTAATCAATTATAGGGCCTCGCACTAACAATAACATATCTGCTGGGTCCTCAACCCTATGCAGGAATATGGAACCCAATCAAGAATATTCATATGGAACAGTGGGAAGCATCTTCGTCGAGAGAAAGAATCCCTCTCACATAATAGCATATCTCAACTTAGATTGTCAATCATAGAGCCTCATCCCTAGGCTGGAATCAGTGTGGTCCTTGACCAAAAACTCAATTGGTGCTTGGTCCTCAGAATCAGCATCCGCTACTAGGAATCACAATCTTAGTCACCAAACTCAAACCTTGGGGGCATAAATCTTGGGCCCTGGACACTCGAGTGTGACCACCATAGCTAAAATGATGATAAAGAGCATCATCTAGGATGAGTTTTCAAATAGAAACTAACTCAACTAGTATATCAGAATCCAAAATTGTACGGTCCTATCGTGCTCAGAGTCAACATAGGCAAGGATGCTCATAATACAGATATCTGACATCCTGTCAAAAAATAGCCCTTGTGATACTTAAAACTTTGAATTTTTTATGTTGTCAAAGCGATGCTAGTGTTTTGATGTGTTTTTATGTTTATTTTTCAGTATTTGGCATGATTTTGGCAAAATATTATAGGTGCTAATTTTTTAGGAACTACAAGACACTCTATAGATTATGGGTACTTACACGAGCCATAGAAGGCTTTTGTGGTTGAGATCCAGTGAAGGGACTATTTTTTGAAGTTGCATCCATGAACTGTCAGATGAACATAGAAGATTGTACGACTTGTGGATTGGTTTCATAGCTTGAGGATTAAAATTTGATGAGTTTCAAGAAAGTTATTAGACAAAACCGCATATGAGCTATAATCTTAATACACCCCATATAAAGGTCTCATAGAAGTTATATCAAATTTTGATGAATGTATAGTATGAAGTCTAGATATGGGCCATGGAACTTTGTACGACCCATAACCATGTTCGTGGAACCTCCTGAATCTAGTTTTTTTATTTCATTTGGGAGTAGTAGTTCACTTTTTATGAATAGATCTTTTAGGTCTTTTTGATAAGAGATGCATGAAGGAACAGAGAAACAACTTTGTGACTTCACACTTTGTGATTTTAACATCAAAAACATTACTTTATGATTTCTAATAAAGAATTAGGGATTTTTGGTTCTTAAATTTATCACTGTAAGTGCTTAATTATATTATTCCATGTAATGAATCTTTTATCTACAATGATTATGCATATCTAAATTAACAGCTAGGGTTGTGGGAACCATAAAGAACTAAAAAGGTAAACTTAGAGAATTTGTAATTCTTGGATAGTGTGCATGGACATATGAATTAATTCTCTTTGTTTTGATTAGCTTTTAACGATGGCCAATGTTACAATCCACCAAATTCTCACTGACTGGATCAAGGTAGTAATGAATAGGAAAAAATATTAATTAATAGGATTCGATGTGATGCCTCTTATCTAATCAACCAAACTGGATCAAGGGGAAGTTGTACTGAAACAATAGGTAAGGGTTAGTAATGTCCTACTTTGGAGATGGATCAAATCACGTAGTGAAATTTACGTCTCACCTAGATCAACGGGTTTGGTAAACTTAACTTACCATTTTACATGCTACACAATAGAAAAGTACACGATTATCTAGTAATACAAAGTTAGGAATTTATAGGGAACACCATACCCTAGTTAATTCTCTCACTAGTTTCCTTACATTTGCTTCTAGTTTAGGTTTACTTTCTTGTAATTACAAACCCCTCCTTTTGAGAGAAAGTAGGTTAACTCATTCAACTTGTTTGCAATTACTCCAAGTCTAGCGATATTCCTCGTGGATTCTATCCTAACCTTGGTTAGGTTATATATCTTAACAATGATCACTGAAACCTTCAAAAAGCAAGTGTAGCCTAGGTGACATCAAGATTTTGGCACCATTGCCGGGGAGTATGACTTAGACTTGTTTAGTTTTCATAATTTGGTAATTAATCCTTAGTTCCCTCATCTTACATTTTTGTTGTTTTTGTTTTGTTACAGTATGCAGGTCTAGTGTATGCACAATACTCATAGTCGAGGAGGACGTTGACTCAGTTTTACCTTCCAGAAGACAATAAGAATAATGGCGTGGAACAATGCAAAAAATGCTACAAATGAGCCAGTGAATGCAACACTGAGCCAAAATAATAATAATAACCTACCTTTACTTGAGGATACTAATCCACCACCATAGGATCTTCAAGTTGCAGCTAACACATGGAATCAATATCGACTTGATTCTATGCTGATGGATATCACTAGAACTACTATGTTACCTCTATTACCAGATGACACAAAGTTCATCATTATGAGTGGGCTACTTCAAATGTTGCAAAATCGTGGGTTGTTTGCGAGCTTACCATCAGAGGATCCACATAACCCCCTACACAACATTATCTCCATCTAGTGTATGATGGGATTACAGAATCTATCCATAGATATCATTATGATTCGTTTCTTCCCATTTTCTCCAATAGGCGAAGCAACACTATGGTTATCTGAGCTCCCACAGACTTCAATCACCGGTTGGACAGAAATACAGAAGACCTTTTTAGAGAGGTTCTTTCCTAGGTTAAAGAAGTTGAAGTTCAAGGACCAGATCAACAACTATGAGTAGTTTTTTGGTGATTCAATCAGCACTTCATGGGAGAGGTTCATAAAGTGCCTAAGGAGTGTCCCTGACTACAAGATCGCGGATGATACCTTAATGGAAATCCTCTATCGAGTCCTAGATAAATATGGATAAGTTATTGCTGACACTATCATGAGAGGCTCATTTTTAGATTGACTATTTTTGTAGATAGTTGAAAGGTTGGAGAAAGTGGTCAAGACAAATCATGCATAGGGGATGAGACACAATTCAACAACTTAAAGCTCGTTCTCAATTAGTACTAGTTTAGTGCAGGCAAAGATAAATGAGGAGATGATGCAAGAGCTTGCTTCAATTAGTACCAATATGGAGTTAATGATTAAGTAGAGCCAAGAATATATGAATGTAGTAGTTTACCAGCCTTCACAAGCACCTATGTAGGAGGAGCCTTACTATAAGGAAGACAATTACTTCATCATAGATCAGATGGCAGTTTTCTAGAACAACACCAAAGGGTCTAATGAGGATTATTGGCGCATAGATTAAGGAAACTAAGGTTAGAGCTTTAATAGGGATGGCACTTTCAAAGATAATAATTGATGAGGCTACTATGATAGGAACAAGAGCTAGGAAAGAGATACTAATTGGGGATGCAAAGATGGTTATAAAAATGCTTTATATATGCCATCACATAATCGAGACTCAAGTGCTGGTAGCTCTCGAATTAAGGAGATGTTTGACCAACTGTTGAAGAAGGCAGACACATAAGGTATGACCTCAAAGAGGATGAAATCTAACATCCAACATTATTCAGAAAATTGATTCTCATTTTATTGTTATCAAGTAGCTAGAGCAATAGTTCGGTCAGATATAGACTCAACTGAACCAATATTAAAAAGGTAAATTGCCCAGCAATATAATTTAAAATCCTAAGAATGAGGGGCAGTGTATGGCAGTAATGACACATAGTGGCAAGCAGACCATTGACCTATCGATACCAATTGATGATGGTGATGTTCGTGAGGAGATGGTTGAGAGCAAGGATACAGAGAATGGAGATTCTTGTGCCAAGGTTGGGGAGAGTGATATAAAAGTGACACCACAGAAGTTGAAACCCATTCCCAGACCTTCCCCTCCTTTCCCTTAGATTCTTAAAAAGAAGGAGGAGAAAGGTAAATTCTAGCACTTCATCTCCATGCTAAAGCAACTCTCTATCAGCATCTTTTTCATTGAGGCATTAGAGAAGATGCCCAGGTATGTAAACTTTATGAAGGACTTGGTCACCAAAAAGTGGACAATGATCCAAGAGCTCTCCCAAGAGCTTTAACATTACAGTGCAATAGAAACAAGGTCCTTAGTGTAGAAGCGAGAAGATCTCAGAGCATTCACCATACCCAATACCATTGGAGATGTTGAGTTCGCAAAGGCATTATGTGATTTAGGCACTAGCATCAATCTATTACCTCTTTTAATGTTCATAAAGTTAGCCTTAGGAGCCTCTACTCCTACAAACATGCCTTTGTTGATAGCTAACAGGATGGTGAAGTAGCTTGTGGAGATATTATATGATGGCCTTGTCAAAGTGGAAAAATTCATGTTCCCCATAGAATTTATGATCCTTGATTATGAGGTTGGCATCATGTTAGGGAGGCCCTTCCTAGCCATTGAGTGAGCACTGGTGGATATGAAATCAAGAGAATTCAAGTTTCAATAGAAGTATGAAGAAGTCATCTTTAACATATATCAGTCTATAAAGAGGCCCGATGATTTGAAGATAGAAGTTTTGGTAGTTAGTGAAGTCTGAGTAACCAAGTGGTCCAAGTTGTTTCATGATAATAAATTAGGTGCTACATTGGAGGAAACCCAAGATATTTGACGTAATATGAAATAATCACAAAAAGTGCCCAAAAACGTACCTCGGAATGCCAAAAATTTTAATTTTTGTGTATCTCAAAATTTGTTTGTTATTTTGAAAATCTGACCTCATATTCTTGCTTAGGGGGTCAAAATTAGAAGAAGAAGGCTCTAACATCGATTTTAGAGAAGTTGAATCTCAATTTCATATTTCTAAAATTTTAATTTCCAGATATGATTCGCAACAGGTCCGCTTCGTGGACCTGTGTATTTTGTTGCCATTAATTTTTATCTCGGTTAAAGTCTTTGGGATCTTAGGCCTAAGCATTCCCAACAATGTTTTTAC
>JAOTQJ010137410.1:0-41268 GCA_025642045.1 Solanum sejunctum | reverse complement strand
TTCGACCCCCCCTCACCCCGCAATGAGCGGGAGCCTTTTGAGGCACTGGGGTATGTTGTTGTTGTTGTTGTTGTTGTTTCTTCTACAAAGAATGACACCTTATATTTGGAAGCTCTATTATTTTGAACTGCCCATTTTGCTCCTAATGACATTTTGTTTTAGACTCTATACCCATTTAAACACATTCTTACATGTTAAGCAGATACCTATCTTCTTTTTTTACCGACTGGTTTCGAACTGCACGATGTTGAATGTTAGATTGTTTTGATTATGGCATGAGCTACCTGGGTAGCTATATTCAAGAGGCTACTCCCTTGTTTTCATTTGTTTTCTCATTAGTCCTATTTAACTTGCTGGCTGGAAAATGAAACCTTGTCAATAGCGGTCAAGGTGCCTCGTGTCTTATGATCAAATCCTCGTACACAAACAAACCCTGGGAAAATACAATAGCTATTCATCATAATGCAAAAAGGTTTTGCAGCAGGGGATGTCAAATTCTCCCTGTTAGCTAATATTCTATTGTCATGGCTTAATTTTACCATTTGTGTGGAACAAAATATTGTCAAAAATGGTGCATTTTTACTATTATTGTAAGCTTTTAGTACTTATCTCAGACCTTTTGTTACATCTTCACATAGTTTGCCAGATTCTTGAGAGTTGCACTAAGTTTCTGGAGGTTTGCGTTAAGTTTGTTGCTTCACCTTATATGGATTTGATACATGCGATAAAATCAGTCAAGTGCTGAAATGGGGATACGAAGGTTAACTGATATTATGCAAGTTCTGTTGTTTATTTTGGGTCCTTTTTGTTTGAATTTACACTTGGTCATCTGGATGTGAGAAGTTTGTGTCTCCACTACGTGCAATTTTGGTTTTCTGTTAAGATGTTGGCCAACCTTTTTAGTTTATATTTAGTGCTCCTCGTTTACTCATGAATTTTACTGATATTTGTCTTTGTCTTTTATATTTGACTAGGTGATATGTTCACCAAGGAGCAGAATGAATTGGTTGAGTCAGCAGCAGAGATGTTGTATGGTTTAATCCATGTTCGGTACATTTTGGCTAGCAAGAGAATGGATCCAAGGTGAGAAATCGGTTGTGTTTTACTGGAAAGTGTAGGAAAAAACAAAATAAATTTGCCAAGTTACTGTCTAAATAGTTGATACAAGTACAAGTGGAACGTTGTACATTTATAATATATGCAAGTATAATATTATTGATGATTTTTTTGTGTTGTGATTTTATATATTTATCGATAAATGTTCACATATATCATCGAGGAACACATTTTATGGTCTATAAAACACTTTAAGGATCAATTTTTTGTTCCTAAATAACTCTTTAGGACTACAAATAACTATGTGGTATCTAAGCTTAGGGACCAACAAAGTAGTCTCTAAAGGTTATTTAGGGATTGAATTTTTTCTACTCATTATAATATTTTAAGGACCAGTGATTAAATCCCATCACTATTGACATTTGGTGACAAATCTTATAGGGACGGGTAGCGACCATCTTTTAATGGTCGCTATTAGTCTTTAGGACCAAATTTAAACTTTTAGGGACCAGTTTTCCTTTTTCTAAAAATAATTTCGCTTCCAGTTGTGTTGCCATCTCTAAAGACATTTCGAGGCGAGCTAACGAGCCCGTCGCAATTGACCTTTAGCGAAGAGGCCTTTTAGGACGAGTGGCGACTAGATTTTTTTCGTTGCAGTAAGATTGTTTGGGACCAGATTTCCCTACATTAGAGACTATTTTTCTTGCAGTGACTTGACATGTCATCAAAAGCTTGAATAGAATGAAAAAAATACGGATATTGCTCCTCCATGTCCGCTTCGGCTTCCTGAGAGACACATACGAATAGAAAACTCTTCCGAAGGGCCTTAATGAACACCACATCCGCATTAATCAACCTCTCCACTCATCCATCCAACATCTCTTCTGGGACCTCCTTCCAAGCCAACTTATCCTCCACCTCACCCACAACTTCAAAGAGTTCTATAACACTAGAGTCACCAACACATCCCATCCACCTAGAAGCATGAAGAACCAGGCGAACCATATCTACATCCATAGGCAAATCCCTAAACTTATGCAACCTTACCAACCTCCCTCTACACTCTATAAGAAATCATAATCCTCGACTCAAATGTCAACCTTAAATTCACCTAACCCACTTAGTACCATAGTCACCATCTCCCCCTTGGGACACAACCTCCACTTTATCGTCTTCTTACCCAAAACTTCCAAATCTAATAAGGCAGAATCAAGGCCTTGCTTAAACTAGACCCCCCTCGAACAAAGAAGATTTAGAACCACCAAAAACACTATACCACCATTCTCTACTTCACTCAACCTACTTCCAATCTAACCAATCGATGGATCCCACTAGTCTCCTTCTTGCCACCACTATCAACACATGCTAGGCTACCTAAAGCACCGACTGCAATATTAGCCTTACCAGGAAAAAGTAAGGCACACTCATTCATAATCCTTAAAGAATCCTAACCACCTTCTATCTATCCACAATACACACCCATCACATTTAACAAACAACCTCTCATCCTCCAAGACTTGCAATACTACCCCTAAATGATTCACAAGCTCTAAACAAATCAATACCTCATCACTAGACACCACCACAAACATATCAAGGTAGGTTTTTAAGACCCTATTCATGAAGCCCATAGATATAGCTAATGCATAAATCACCCAAATAACTCCACCAATACTAATTATGCTCACTCCTAATCCGAAAAGACACCTAGGGATATCACCTATCTTCATCCTCACTTAGGGTCAACTAAGTCATAGGAGCAACAATAGAAGATAACCTACCCACAATCCTCGATAGTAGCCAAGTATACCCAAGAGGCTCCTAATATTCGATGAAGTATAAGGTCTAGGTTAATCTCTAATCTCCTTCGTCTTACTAAGCTCCACCTTAATACCATCACTCGACACCACATAACCTAGGAAGGCAACCTCTTACCAAAATTCACATTTCTCCTATCTATCATCTGACCTCCTTCCTTAAACTTTGTAGTACTATCCTCAATTGACTCACATGATTTACCTCCTTAGGGAACGAACCACATTATCATCACCAAAAACCACCATAAAGCTATTAGAGTGGGGACTAAAGATCTTACTCATGAGACTTATAGGCATAACCAGTGTACTAGTCAAACCAAATGACACTACCCCTAAATTCAAAATATCATAAAGGACATTCAAAGCCTCGTCCACCACCACCAACAATTCTATAGACAAAACAACTTAGGTTCAACACCTCCAATTCTCACAAGATGACAAATGCAATCCCTTTGAGACCAATTGTACCTTAGGACATGAAATAGACCTACTCCTTTGCTACCATTTAACAACCTTCTACTCAAAGACAGGATCATTATGTAATTAGGGCTACCTCTAGGGGTTCTACCACCAAGGAGATACACATGCATGCAACTATTCCATCCCAAGTATAACATCAAAATTCACCACTTCAAATCCAACAAGTGACAAAGCAAGACTTAATGCAATACAAACCCAGATCAACACCTATGAATTTTCTAGCAACAATATACCCAACCAAGAGAATAGACACCAAAGATCCACACAACCACTTGGGCACATAAGAAGCCCCACTATCAACTAAAAGAATAGAGAAGAAATATTGAAACTCGGATCAATCAAAATCAAAACCTTCCACTTACCTTCCTTTGCCTTCCTCCTTGAAGTGACATGATCAACTAAAAGAGCAAAGAACATTCATTAGAGGGGATATACCTATCTTGCTCTAAAGTACGACATAGACCATGATGAAAGGAGATATTTCCTAAAATATCTCATAGCCTCCTACTCATAGTTGTGGTGCACAACATAACCATGAATAAGACTCTAATCAACGTGGTGTGTTGGACTCCTAGGATCTATCAACCTAGTGCTCTGATACAATCTTTGTCACAACCCAAGCCTATGGCCTAGACATGACTGGCAAATAGGGAGCCCGAAGGAACCCCAAACAAGCATCATAGCATATCATTACACATCCTTGATCGCGGAAGCAAATATAAAACAACATAAGAAATATGAACAAGGGAAAATTGGGACTAAGGGAGAAAGAGAGAGAGATTTTAATACTTAAATAACATAGATGAGTCAAAGCTCAAACATAATGCATAACTTGTCCAACAACACCTCTAAACATAGATACTTAGCAAGGTCTAAGAAAAAGCAATCGAGCTCACCCTCATGGTCATAAGTATATAATAAACGAAGGAGAGTCTCAATACATAACATAAGAAAATAGTCATTGTCCCCCGAAAATATGACTCACCAAAGGCTAACTTGAACAATCCGTCTAGCCACTGGTATAATCAATAGGACCTCCGGTTCCTATAGGGTAACATCATATGAGCATATAGTATGCATTAGTATATTTGAATGTACTAAGTATGTGGGATGCAATGCAACAAGATATAAGTAATGTAATCAAAATGCATAACAATAGGCAATAGGCATAATATTAAAATATGGCATACATGGACGATGCTTATGGTAAAATATGCTTAAGTAACTTATGCTCATATAAGATATCATATGTGAAGAATAGACCCAGCTAGATTTCCAAATGTACAACCCTTTGGTAGGTTAGTGATGATACTGCTCCATTATTTAGGTGGATGAGTACTAACCCTCATCTCGGTTGATGAGTATAAACCCCCATCTCAGTTAGTGATGATGCCGCCCCATCACTAGATAGAGAAATACGAACACTTCCCTCGATTACTGGGTTCTTAACTCTCCGGATTGGGCATGGTCTAATGCAATACTTTATATAGGATTTATCATAAGCTCTAATTCTATACATCATATAGGAATAATCATATGAATAAGCTCATTTCATCAGCATAACATCATTCATATCATATGTCATGCTTTAGACCTTCAATTCCTCAAGAAACCATAACCGAACATTTTATCAAACACCTTGGGGTGTGTAATGGAGGTAAAAGACCATGAAATTTAGAGATGAAATCATGAAAGAAAATCTATTATAAAACCATCAATCAACACCTTGCAACACCCCCAAGACATTCATATCAAAACCCCTTATCAAATCTAGCATTAAATCCAAGATTTAGAACTCAAAACATGCTAAAACAGCCACACTTTCGTGAACTAAAATCACTGTGCATTAAATTTCTCAATATACAAGACCGACATGTAAAGTCAATTTTAAATCATGCAATATTAGTAAAATGAAGGCTTAGCAACCATGGGTGGAAGGACCTAATGGTTCAACACCACATACCTTAGCTTTTTGAGAAACCTTGAAGAAGGCTTTAATAGAGACTTGAATATTGAGTGAAATACTTGATGAGATCCTTGGGATTGGTCTTGAGTTTTGAGACTTGAATTTGGGAGTAAATATTTGGCTAAGTGTTTTGGTGAGTATTGGGGAATGTTTATGATGATATGAGGGTAAAATAAAGCTAGATATATGTATTTTCAAGTGTGGGAACCCTTAGGCCCAAGACTTAAAAGTCTTGGATCGAAGTCAAGATAAAATAGGACCAAAATAGATTGTTCGCTGGAATTGCATTTTCTGCACAAATGAGTTCTATGAAAATTGGCATAACTCCTTCATCCGAATCGATATGAGGTGAAACTAAGTGCGTCGGAAAGCTGATTAAAAGAGCTTTAATTTGATAGGTTGTAGGCCACCAAGTTCTTTGTGTGCTAAGAGATATGCCCCTTTAAAGTTGACCCTCCAAAATTGCATTTTTGCAGTTTTCGAATTTTGATACGGTTGCTCTAAAATTCGGGTTAGACCTATTTCTCACTCAATTTGACCCCCTGAACAAGAGTATGAATTCAAATTTTCAAAATAACAAATAAATTTTTCGACATATGAAAATTATGATTCCGGACACTTTCGAGGAACATTTTGGGGTACCTTTTGGGGTCGTAAAAGATTAGTAATGGCTTCACAGTTTTCTCAAATGATGTTTTGAACTTTTAATATGTGACTACTATAAGAGTTCACTATTCATGGTGAGACATAGAAAAAAGTAATTCGGGAGATGGGTTAAAGATAAAAAATGAATATTGTGAGGAGAGGAAATGGGTTAAAAGTCAAAAATGGAGATCGTGATGAGAGGAAGAGCAGGAAGAGGAATGGGATTTTAAATGTGGGGTCCATTTATTAAAAATAGAGGAAAGACACAACCCTCTTTCCTCCCAAACTTGGCAGCGAAATTTACTTTAGCACCTAAACTACACGAGCATTCATATACCCTACTTAACAATTTTCAAACAAATTAAATACCACCTTGATATCACATCACCAATCTCACCTATCACATTAGCACCACATCATCATCACATCAATGCTACATCAGCTCACATCATTTATTTTATTTATTCTTTTATTTAGTCACCATTTTTACTCTAACACTTTTTAAAAATTAATTTATATTAATTAATTATTTAAAATTTAAATGTGAATCCATTTTAATCCCCCCAACCACTATTCCCCTTTCTTCCTTCTTCTTTCTTTTTCTTCACCATTTCTAGTCTTCTCCTTTTCACCCACTCTCGCCCCTGCCGCTGTTCCTACCCCCATTTCTTTTTTATTCCTATTTTTTCCCACCATTTTTATCCTTCACTTATTATTTTTTCTCTTTTCACTATTTAATTAAAATAAATTTTAGAGAAGATGGAAGAATGATTATTTTTTAGAAAGTCACTTTTTTTCTTAACAACTTATATGAAACATGAACATTACATTGAAACTAAAATTGATAGGCCAACATTTTTTGAATCATAAATATTAAAAAATTAAAATGTGTCATTCAAAATTCAAGATAGGTTAAACTTGTGAAACTGATGTCAACACATAGAGCAAAATTGACATTAATAATATGACTTTGACGTTGAATTGTGGTGATTACTAAAAGAACAATGGGTTGAAAATGCTGTATAGAGGTGGGGATAAATATGGAGGTCAAGGAGGATATCAACAGAGGAAGGTAGGGGCATTGAAGAAGAAGAAAAAATAAAGAGAACAAAAATGAAAGATTTTTAAAAAAGGGAACCCACATTTTAAAGATAAATCATTTAGATAATTTTTAAAAAGTTCATATATCAAGAAAAAATGTTATTAAAATACTAATTATATATTAACCAATAAAACAATACCATTTGTCTGATTTTATTAAAGTTATCCTTTTTTTATACCTTTTCACGCACTTTCAAGAGTGTATTCACTCTGTCTTCCACGTCAGCTCTTAGGAGATGATTAAATTATTTAAAAAGTGTTGGGGGGGGGGGGGGGGGTATATAAACATCTATGTAGTTTTTGTGATAAAGAAAGGTTTGATGTCATGTTTGGGGGGGGAAGGATCATGTGTTTTCTCTTAAAAATACATTACATCATTGAATTAAAATTAAATGAGTCTAAATTTTATAGTTTGTTTACCAAATACATTTTTAATTAATTAGTAGTGTAATTAATTAGTAATGGTGAAAAAAGGGAAGAAGAAAAAAGTGAGGGGCGGGTGGGGGAAATAAAAATCAGGCCACATTTTAAATTTTGACTTTAGAAAATAAATTTTAAATAATTAATTAGTATCAATTAATTTTTAAAAAGTATTAGAGTAAAAATGATGAATAAATAGAATAATAAATAAAATTAATGATGTGGCGCTGATGTGGTGTTGATGTGGTAGGTGAGAGTGGTAGTATGATCTCAGGTTAATATTTAATTCATTTTAAATTTGTTGGGGGTGGTGGTGGTGGTGGTAATATGAACACCTCTGTAGTTAAGGTGCTAAAGTAAATTTTGCTGTCAATTTTGAGGGTTTCTTTATGTCTTTTCTCTTCTATATATATGTGTGCCCTTATCATCTAACATTTAAATGCAGATTATCATGTTTATATGCATTGTATACCCATATACTTAGTACATTGAAATGTACTAACACATACTTTTTGGCTATCTGATTTAACCATGTTTGGATCGGAGACTTCCCTTATATGCCTCTTCACGGCTAAATTTGATTTGTGGAAGTTTGCTTATGGTAAGTTCTTTATTCCAAGGACAATACCCACCTTCTATCTACCTATGCTATGTTATGCTTGAGGGTGATCTTGGGATATGTCTTGGCCCCATCACACTATGATTGGAGGCATTGTTGAACATTATGTTATGTACGAAGTATGCTACACTACGTATGTAAGGAGCTTATCCACAAGTCCTTATACCGTGCTTGATATGAAAATACTAAGTCTATATTTTTCCCCATAGAATTCATCCCATGCTCCTTTCCCCTTGGACTTACTTGTTGAAGTTATGTGACGGTAATTCCATTCCCTTATTCGCATAGATTGTGTCCTATTTTTTCTATCGCTTAGTATTGATTGTTAATGTTTATTTCATGCTTCCTAATCCAAGATGTGCTTGCGTATGATATGATGGTTGTTTGAATACTTTTGGGTTCCCATTTCCTATGTTACACCTAGATCACAGAATTGGGTCGTGACAAAACTACCTCAACATCCACTCAAATACTCGTACCCTCATGGCAAACTTAAGAAATTCTTGATCACCCCATGAATTTTGTATACCATAAGAATATAATCTTTATTAATAACTAAGTATCTACATAACACATCATGATAGTATACGTTAACTTCTATCAGCAAAGTAGTATCTATCCAATTCAAAATCATCAATGACATACATAAAATTGTAAGTCCTTTCTGTAGTGCTTCGATGAGTCACCTATTATGATTGAATAATCCAAGCTAACATGAAATGCAAAATTTGTCATGTATCACTATTTGTAATTAAACCCAAACCAAACCTTCTGAAAAATAGTTGATAATCTTTCATAAACTGGTGGTGAGTTAGCCCACCTCACATTATCAAACAAACATAAGGAAAAATGCATACAATTTACAACCTGAACCATGGATCTACATATGATGTCTTATCGCCTTCACTTTTCTTAACTTTTGTCTATCATCAATGCTGTAAAGATGTTTCAATGCTTAACCTATACTCATGGACCAAACCTAAATATTCTAAATCTTTGATGCCCAAGGCTCATGTACTCGTTCCTAACAAATTTATTGTCATTATTTCTTAGAAAACTCTACAACAAATGCCTTTTACTTCACACCAACTACTTAAATGCGACTTCATTAAGTTTTCACTATCAAGTGTAACAAAATCAATTATCGAAGCCATATAAAACCCATTCTCACACTTGAGACAACTTTTGTAGACTTCTCACTCATATCTTACCCAACAGTCTCTTAATCACATTAATGCAAGTGTAACCATATTATCATATACCGAACAAGTTTAACAGAATATGCCATACTACAAAACTAATCTTATAGTTGATATGATAACCTAATCCTCAATAATACCACTCAAATTTAATAACTAAACCCATTATCCACATGGACTTTTCTTCTAACATTCCCAATTACAATCATACAAGTGAACTTGTCGAAAACTCATTGGTCTATATGCTTGTTGTCTCAATGTCAACATGCTCCTTTTGGATTACAATGAAGTCACCAGTCCCCATATATATATCTTTGAGGTAAAAGCCATACTTAAATGCATTAATACCTATCCCAAAATTCATCACTATGACTTTTCTTATGATCGATTCCAACTTCAAGCATCTGTAGTAACAACTAATTAGTTCTTCCCTAATGTAATGATAGTGCCAAACTTCACTACATGAGTAAGTTAAATAGTTGATAACTCTTTAGTAACTAGTATTCATGCTCAAAAACCCATTCATCTATCATCTTATATTACTAGTACCATAGAAGAAGATCCACCACTAGAAAGCATCATACCCTTCTAGAGAAGTTCATGCTCGAATAGTCCATATGTTTATTTATTGAATAACTATCATACATAATAGAATTAGTTTCGTGTCTTAATACGAAATATACCTTCTCCCACAGACTAGATGGGTAGCAAAAGGAATAGTCCATAAACCTAGCAAAACATACATAGATAATGCCATAGCAATTGTATTATGATCATTTGTGCTATATCCCAACTCCAAGAAGTCTTAGTGGAAGTTCTGATTCCAATGAACACAATGCCATCCTCTTCCCATGCTAATCAACCCTTATTTAACAAACATAATATTGTAATTCCATAATTATTACACTGATAACATAGTCATTCCTTTAACCATGCTATGCCACTTTTAGGAATCGCCCCTAACATCTAATAGACATGGAAAGTACCACCATCGATGTTGAGTGGGTAAATAGAAAGAATACGGTGCTAAATAAAGTTCTCCAATCAGTTTCACCTTCTGATACCTTACCTTTAGAATACCTTATTGGACCTCAACCAACCTCAAATCTCTTCAAATTATAGACAATTTGAGGCTGACCATGCATTCACCCATTAAGTTCTTTACCTCTTTCTCAAAGTTGGATATAACTCTAAATCACATAATGACATCTTAAACTTCCATACAAAACACCAAGCACTAGTTCCCACCACTAAAGGATCACCTACTAGGGTATATATATGCACAAGAAAAGGCATACGATCACACAATATTCAAAAACCCAACAACAACCATGTATGATAGCAATTGAAAGAACACGAGGGAATTTCCTAACAGTCTCCGTATCCTATCAAGGATAAGCAATGAACATCTATGCACCGATCCTTGAGACTCTTCTTGACTGGGCTTGTACTGTTACTCTTGTTGGTGCATCTACTGTTGCTAGAAGAGTCTATAAAAATTATTCCATTTGCATTATGCATAAAGTATAACTGAACTTCAAATTTTGTAGACATTGCTTTTGAACACTGGAAGTAAGAAATCACCTCTACAACTTGTAGACTGGACTGCGACTCATAGAGGGTCCCGTACATCCTAAAAATTAGCAAAATCTGCAACCTTTTCCAAAACTGAGCCAACCCGTATTTCCTATAAGAACAAACACAAAAACACATAAAAAAATTTCTAAAAGTTGCATTGAGAACACACAAAATCCTATATTTTAGTCATCAAATGTGCTGTATTTTAACAACACATCAGTACCCTCAACTTAACATTGTTGCTTGTCCTCAAGTGACGACTCAATCTATATAGATAATAAAGCAATACATAGCAACTACTCCTATGACATATACTGTACTTAAATCTACTCAAGTATCTATCTCAGATTTTTTCCAAAATAGGATCATATAGCTAATAGGCAAACCACATCATGCATTTGACAATCCAATTATGACAAGTATGGGAATACCAGCAATCCATAATCACTGGTCAAGTAAAATATTGACAGTGCAATGCAAATGTCTTCATAGAAAAGAAGTCTCTTATAACACTCGATAATGCTTTAAAAAGTTGATCATAGGACTATGCAAGCCTACTGACTCTCAAAAATGACATTCATATATGATGACCAATACCATAGGCTTGCCTATATACTTAAAACCCAGAACTGTTAACTAATTGAACTAGGATCACTTTAGGATTTTATAAACTTGTCATGTAGGCTCATAGAGCTTTGGAATGGCAATTTAGACAATTATTGACTAAGGGCCAACCTTGAACCACACTTTTCAACATGTTTACCTCACAAACTCAAGCATTTTCAACTTATTCTTCTTTTTTCTTCATTTTATAGCTTTTCCAGGTATTTTCTCTTCATTTTTCAACTTTTGCTTTATATTCAAATATAATTATGCTTTTTCAATTCAACCTAAGGCATATTTTCTCTTTCTTTCAGCTGATACATTATTTTCTTCTTTTTCTTCACATTTCCAACTCACCACCTCATTTTTATTAATTTACCCTTATATCGGCCACCCTCAACTTAAACTTTTAGCCTATGGTGAAGTGCACAATATCAAATCCCTAAACCAGGGCCAATTTTGGTAGTCACCCTCAACTTAGGCATTTTGCCTCGGTTAAGGTTCATAATGCTCATGGATAGACAAGGCCAATTTCAAGGTGTTTCACTAAACAAGGCAAGGCAAATTAGGTGTTAAGAAAGAAAGTGGTAGATGTAATGCTCAAACATTTGGAACAAGGAATAAATTCTCCTTTGGTAAGTTATTTAGGCAAAAGTGGACTAATTCAAAGAACAAGGCCTAAGATACCTTCTTAACACATATAATCTCTAGTACAACTTAAAGTAACAGGGCAAGCTCTAAATGAACACATAATGCATGAATATAACAAAATTAGCTTACACACACACGACAATGCACATAAAGCCAACAGAGTCTCACAGATCATGCTTCATGTATCAAATTACCTTTACTTAATCAGAACAAACATTGTCAACTCATTCAAAGATGCGTGGTTGCAAAATAGGTACTAATAAAAAATTTTGATAGGTACCAATGTTCAAAATATTTCATAAAACATCAAAAATAATGTACATGCCATAAGTTCAACTACTATATAATACAAATATCATCTAAGATATCCTACACATGCCGGTTCAACAAAACTTAAATATTCATGAAGAAAAAGAACACAGGCAAGAAAACCCCGAGATCATTTGAGGTGGCTATAGACTAAAAGCTACCAGACTTCACCATAGTACATGCTACCCACACGCCATAAAAAGGATATACATTGTCCTAAATATACAATACAAAATCAAAATAAGTACAAGGGGTAAAAAATAAACATATCTTGGTGCCTAAGAATCCATCTTTGACTGCCTCTTATTATCTCCCTCTTGCGGGGTAGTCTGTGCCGCAACTGCTCTGGATGAGTCAATGCCCACCCATATATCATGCTCTTGGGCGTGTCGTCACTCTTCTTCATCTCTCAACATCCTCAAGAATTGCTTGAGCTCATCCTTTGTTGCTTTCTCATCAATCTCGGAGGTCTTCTCTTGCATACACCTCTCCTCTATGTCATAATCCTCACTCATGCGTCTCTTCGTATGGGAAGGCTGTGTGTGCTCCTCCAAAGCAAAAAGTTTAAATTGCAGTTCCTTCGAAGGTGTATCCTCGAGAACTGTAACTTGAGTCACCAATCAAGAAGTCAAGTCAACCCAAAGCTTGGAAATCTCCTCATGTAGGGCTGAAATATCTGATGGCTAGGTCTCAGCTAGTTTCTTCTGGACTCGCTCATCAAAGCTGTCGATGCAGATATCTACCATAGAAACACACTCCTTGACTATATAGATGGTGTATGCCTTACATTGAGCCTCTGTGTCACAACCATCTATCGGACCTATGGCTTAATCTACTGCATAAGCCGAGACTACTAAGACTCGGTCTATGATAACCTCTACACCGTGGCCAAAAAAGCAATAACGGACACATGAACCATTCTCAAATGGAAACCTGTGATATAGTATCCTCTGGTATAAGTGAACTAGAGTGGGACCTTTCTCAATGTCAATTGCCTCAGGCTATTGTGGTCCCTTATTAGCAATAGCAACTAGAGTAGTAGTGGTGGCAATCATCGAAGCATCAACCTGTGGCTCTGGCATAAATTTCTCGAGCATAGGAGAAGGCTGTTCTCGCTGAAGTGCCATAGGGTTCTCACCATCCTTAATCAGGCTGGGATGTATGGTATGGAGGGCCGAAACTAAAGGATCTACATAATGTGATAACTTTACCTTTGAGGCCAGGCAGAGTCTATAGATCAGAATCAGGAATGGTATGCATTTAGACCTCTTGAGTACCGACTCATAAATTTGCTCAGCTATGAGTTGTGCCAAGTCGATGTCATAGCCATCTAAGATGCTGGCTACATAAATCGCTCGCTCTGATATAAGCACATTATCTATCAAAGTCAAAAGGATGTGAGATTTGACAATGGCCCACCAAGACTTGGTGGGGAAGGAAAGGGAAACTTTCACAATGGGCTCGAAATGTGTAGTGACCCAGGAAAGCTCTGGACCACGCTCGACAATATGTTCAGCTACCCATATCAACAATGCTATCCTCTATTATCTGTTTATTCAAAATCATAGTTGTCCTAATCTATCTAAATCTACCATCAAACTCAGTTGTAGACCTTGGTGCTCAGTACGTAGGACCAAATAGTACATAATGGATCGTGTCCTCCGATATATCGACCTGCTATTCTCTCACTAAAACATCTCTTAATCTAGGCTGTTCGAGAGGTTTCTTCCCTTTGGTAAAATCCCGAAGTATGGTAGTTGCGTAAAATTTTCTCACTATGATTGGAGAGTAACGATTAAGCTTAGCATCCAACCACCTAAGTCCATGTCTTGTCATAAAATCCTCAAGTCCTAGGACATAGATCAATCCAGTATCAATTAATCGGGGCTCCTCATAAATTGACCCTATAGTCTTCCCTTGACCCTTTGGCTGTAAGCCCTCATTAAATATTTCCTCCATGCCCTCGATACCCCACTGACGAGTTCTAAGGTTCGGTGGTGAAGAAGTGATGGGGAAATCAAGGATTGGGCATCTTCTCTGGCCTGGAAGGCCTCTTTGAAACTATACTCCGTGCCTGAAGGAGTCATCTATGCTATACTCTGCTCAGACTCATCACCACTGCCCTCCTTCTCAGACTAGGTGGGACTATCATCTCGAACTTGAGTTTGAGTAGCTTTTGGAATAGCCCTAGTTTGAGGTACCTCAACCTCTAGATTAGGACAAATATTATGAACCTCAACAAACCCACTCAACTAGGCCTGATAGTAGTTTGTGTGCTCAGTATCGGTAGGCATATCTCTAAGCTGTCTCTTGAAGTCTTTAATTGCTGCAAGTTTGCTTTTTGGGGCCATGATATCTGAAAAATATTATAAGTAAACCATAATAAGCCCCAAATAATCAACAAATGAAAGACAAGAATAAAAGAAAAACATAAGAAAAAGTAACTTGGATTAGTTTCAGTCAGCTATTATGAGAGCTAGGTACAACTCATAGTGCGGACTATGAGTCGTACTGTGGTCTCATAAAGCAGGGGTGCATGACAATATTAAACATCCAAACTATATACAAGACATAGTTACGACACATAGACATGGCTACGTGTCATAGATTAGTTTTGTATAAGGTTCTAGGGACCAAATTTAAAACAAGCACAAGTCCACGAGACCCAACTACGATTCATAGAAGGTTCTATAACTCATAGGTGGGTCTATGGTGAGTACTCAGGAATTTTAAGTCACTATCAATTCTTAGAAAAGGCAACTATGACCTATAGACTCATTTATGAGTCTTAGAAGACTCCCATAGTAGGAAGCAACAGGTACATGAAATACTTTAAGTAACCACACGGACCATACGAACAATTCAAAAATATCCCTAACAATATCAAAGTAAGTTATGCAAACACTCACATTATAAGCAAATGACCTAGTCCCCATACATCATTTGAAAGTAACTATTTACCCTATCAACAATTAATACAACAATGAATACAACAATGATACTGACTCAAATCAATCTTCCCTAACTCATTCAAACATAAACTCATATTATCATCCCCAAAACATTCAAAACAAGATCATTCAATCACATACTCAATCATTTATGGAAATAGTTCAACGAGCACAAGGATTTACCAACCTAAGATTGAAACTACTTTATCATACCCCAAATACTATCATGATCCCATGACCCTACAAATCATTGAACATTCATAACCCACTACACCTATTTGATCAACAAAGAACATGATAACATGATCATCCAATGACACTACCCTACAAAGACAAGTTGTTCAATGTAGGGCTAACAAAATTAATTTCACTCAAAGCAACCCTAGTTCTTTCTTCTCAATTTAAACTCAAATAGGAATGACATGCATTGAATTGCATTTTAATTTCCATACATATTCAAACCAAAGCAAAGCCAACTTTTGAGTTAACTAAACCGAGAAACATACCGTATGGTTAGATGAACTGGAGAAATCAAAATGAGAAAGATGAGTGCCAAAACCCTAGCTACCAGACTAACTTGCCAATAATGGGATTGAAACACTGAAAAATTGATTGGACGTAAGAAGGGGGGAAGGATTTAGGGTAGTCATGAGGTAATTTGGGTTAAACAATTAGGTCAAAAAAACTTTTACACTTTTTTATAATTATCATGTTGCAGTTAAAGTACATGAGTTTGGGTTTACTAAACCCCGACTGCGAGTCATAGCTTTAGCTACGACTCATAGGTCTTGGTCTCGTAGATCATCCAACACTTAGGAAAATTTCAAAACATACCTAGTTACTATGAACCCCATTCGTGACTCATAGCTTAGAATATAAGTCATAGAGTTGGTTCATAGCTGGAGTGCAAAGTTCACAGGATCACTGTAACTCTCCATGATGTAGGACTATTAGTTTTAATGTGCAATACAACTCGTAGGCATGGTCGTAGAGACTGCTTCAATTGCAAATCTCTATAATTTTGCCATTTTTCTCAACACCTGCACAATCTTCTTAAAACACACCATTTTCCCAAAATGCAACCAATTCAATGTCACAAACAACAATCAAGACTCAAACAGATAATCAACTCATGATTAAAAAACTGAAAAGAACTTTAAAAAACTACTAAAATACTAAAATCTCTTGGGTTTCCTCCTAAGTAGCGCCCAATTTAATGTCAGGGCATGACTTAGCCATCTTGAATGCTCAAAATTCCTCAAGACTTGATGAACCCTTGTCACTAGATTTGGCTTCTCTTCTCATGTTATTATGAATCTTCTCCTATTTCATAGATACAAATTCGAATTTATTATTGAGTTGTATCGCCAACGAGTATTAGTCAACTTTGTAGTTTATATTAATAACATCGAACTTGATATCTCTCTCAATATTTCCTCTTGTGCATTCTAACAGATAGGCAAATATATTTTCAACCCTAGAACTTCCATCTCCCTTGCATTGTTGGTGTGATAACTTGAACAACTTGCCCTTACCATGCTCTTCCTCTAGGCTTGAGTCATTTGGGCGTATATCTTATATCTACTTCATTAACCTCTCCAAGTCTACTTTGTTTTGCTCAAGTTGTTAAAAGATTTCACCATTTATCCTCCCTTGCTCAGAGTATCCATCAATGGCTTTCATGTGACTAGTTGACTGCTTACGTAGGTATATATATGCAATGAATAACATCTAACTTGTCCATTTGCTCATCAACTTTTGCAAATGATTTCCTTAAAATTGAACCCCTCATAGGATCATCCACATAAGCTTGATGTTCTGGGTTCAGTGATCGATAGAAACTTTTCACTAGTGTTGAATCCGAAATGCCATGTTCGGGGCACTCCTCAAGCATCCTTTGAAATACTCCCATGTAGAAGTGAGTGAATCACCATGGAATTACTGAAAGCTCATGATTCGGTGCCTCATTTTAAACCTGTTTGATCTAACAAAGATCCTAGATAAGAAACCCTTTTGCAACTCCAGCAACCTAGTGATCAAACCTTGTGGAGGTTCAGAGTACCAAATTACAGCATTGCCTATAAGATCATTACGAAGACTTGAAGTCCCACAACGTTCATAGACAAATGCTGTGTTCCGATTACACTCCTGCAAACATGTGTAAAATTTTTTATATATTCATATGGATCCTCGGATGGCTGACCAGCAAACAAAATACGGTTCTGTGACGTTTGGAGTAGTCATTAGTGATAGGAAGCTTTGCTTTAGCTCCCACATTATTAGTGTTTGCTTGAGCCATTCTTCCGATGGCTTGTTGGATCCTTAAGTCAATTGGAGTTAAGGTGCCTTGACTTTGTGTATGGGGCATACATACCTAATATACCCTACAAATAAACTAAACAAAAACAAGCAAAAACAAAAGTGAAATACAAGAGAACTAAGAAGTTAACACTTGAATTGAAATACTAGTGAATCCAAATCAAAGTCTAGACGTATTCCTGGGCAATGGCGCCATTTTTCTTGATGTCACGCCCAAGATTTGCCTATATTTCAAGGTTAAAGCGATCCTCAAAGTAAAAATCTAACAAAGATTAGGGTCAAATCCCACAAGGAATAGGGAACTTTTACAACTTGGTTCACCAATACTCAATTCAAATATCAAATAACTTAATTCTCTAAAAAGGGAGGGGTTCGTAATGATTTGTAGTAAATTAAACTATACTAATAGGAAGGAGAGACAATCAAATTGGAAAGCTATTTGAGTGATTGTGTTTCCCATGATTCACTAACTTAATCAGTTCAGATAACATAATCTCAATTACGACATTGCATGCAGGAGGGTAATTTAGGTTCTTCTAGCCCTCTTCTAAAGGTGAAGGTCGAATTTCACTATAGGGTTTGGCCAACCTCCATAGTGTGCCAAAATAACCATTATCTATTATCCCACTCAACATCTCCTTGGCCAAATTTGGTTGATTAGACTAGAACACATCATTGAATCCTGTTAATCATTTCTTTTTCCTACTCATCACTACCTGGATCAGGATCATGACACTAGGCGGAGTTCAATGTT
Organism: Solanum sejunctum; assembly: GCA_025642045.1. Classification (NCBI taxonomy): domain Eukaryota; kingdom Viridiplantae; phylum Streptophyta; class Magnoliopsida; order Solanales; family Solanaceae; genus Solanum; species Solanum sejunctum. Next base: position 22,800 of record JAOTQJ010137410.1, on the reverse strand, counting down.
AGCCACCATTGAACAACATGAAAAATGAAGGGAAATGGCTAATAAATGCAAATACCTAACTCAATAAGTGCAAATAATCTGGATTTTCTAAGTTAGCTTCTCATGGTTCCCACAACCCCAAGTTATTGGTTTAGCCACTCATGACTTGGGTAAATAAATCAATAATGAATAAAGAAGACATAGTGAATTTCTTAGTCAAGAAGATTGAAGAACAATAAAACCCACTTTGTATTTAGAATCACAAGCTTGAAAGATGTATTTAATCCACAAGTGAATTTAATCTCCAAAATTGAGTCTCCAAAAATAAACCCTACGAATTTACTCTCTAATTTTTATGCTCTCTGAAATCTGTGTGTCAAAACTTCAAAAACTGCTACTAAAACCCTAAAATATACTATTTGTAGTATTTATAGAAAAATTCCTATATTAAATAGAAAAACTAATCGGCATCCTCTACGACTCACAGTTAGGACTTGTAATGTGCCATACAAGCTGTGATCGGGCTTTTGAGACCAACATCTTGTATTTTGGACTTCATTGCTATGATGCATCACTGCAAGTCATAGTTTGATCTATGACTCGTATTGGCTTTTTGTAGTCCACAATTGCATTTCTTGGTCCAATCTTGATCAACACTAGAACTTGGTACGACACCACCCTTAATGACCTATAGAAGGGACTATGACTAATATTTGGGGCTCGTATAGCTGAACTTTAGATTTTTCAGACTTTGCTTTTGAACACTGGAAGGACATATGAGGCTAAGTCTACGACTCGTAGATTGGACTATGACTTATAGATGGACTCGTACATCCTAAAAATTAGTAAAATCTATAACTTTTTCCAAAATTGAGCTAACCTGTATTTCCTACAAAACTAAACACACAAGCATATAAAAAACCATAAAAGTCGCATTAAGAACACATAAAGTCCTAGGTTTTAGGCATTAAATATGATGTATTTTAACAACTCATCATTCCCTATACATCTTGGTGGATCTTGGAGTATGGAATAAGGAGAGTTATTAGCCTCATTCAAAATCACCCCTGAAGACCATCAATAGACACACAATCGATCTTGGTACTGAAGTACACCATCTCCTCCTTAGGAGAAAACCTTAATCTTTTTCTCGGTAACCAACTTCTGTAATTCAACCGATGACGGGTCTAAGTCTTTCTTTGTCTTGACATCAATAACCACAAAAGACTTTGACCCATTTAGAACATAAATGCCACCATCATTAGAGTCGGCCAACCTATCACCCAATCTAGCCAAAGGATGCACATCCTTCACCAACTCTTCTTTCTCTTTATCGACCGAAACCACACATCCCATAGAGAGCCTACTAAGAGAATTGGTTATAACATTCACCTTGCCATGATGATATTAAACATTTATGCCGTAATCCTTAAAATATTCCAACTAACTCCTTTGCCTCAAATTAAGATCTCTTTGAGTGAACACATACTGCAAGCTATTGTAATTGGTGAATACATCAATATAAACCCTATCTAAACAATATCTCAAAATCTTCAAGCAAATATCACAAAAGCCAATTCAAAGTCATGAGTTGGATAATTTGTTTCATGCACCTTTAGCTGTCTAGACGCATAAGCTATCACCTTATCATATTGCATAAGTATACAACCCAAACTAATATAAGAAACATCACAATGTACCACAAATCCACCTAAGCCATCCAGTAGAGTCAAAATAGGAGCTGATATAACCCAATCTTTCAAAGTATGAAAACTTTCTCACACTCATATGACCATATGAACTTGGACACTAAGTCAATGACAAGACAATGAATAAAAACCCTTCAATAAATACCTCTGAAGTAGTCAATGGTCTAGGCCAATTCTTCACGGCCTCAGTCTTTTTTGGATCGATTTTAATACCATCACCAGATATCACATGGTTGAGAAAAACTACTTTACCTAGCCAAAAATCACATTTACTAAACATAGCAATAAAGACAACCATAAAAGCATCAAGGAAAGGCTTGAACACCTAATTCATACATTCCACAAGCACCACTAGAGCATTAGTCAAACCAATGTACCCTAACCTAAGCCTAGGGCATAAATGTGACATGGTGAATGGAAAACCCAAGAGGTCCCCAAACAAGCCTCTTAAGCATACGTAGCACATTGTTGGTTTCATAGAAGAAATAAAGGACTAATAAACACATTGTACAAAATTTCTAAGGAAACGGAGCTTTGGACTCACGCTATAAGGATGTTGTAGGGAAGAGGATGAACATGAATCATATAGGAAACAAGTCTAAGGGGCGGCTCAGTATGACTCACGTTATGAGGGCATTTAAGGACTTGGTACTTCCACCTTGTCAATATAGCAAACATTCACTACAAAAAGGTAACAAGGGACTAAGGAAAAAATACAACAATACACTGACATAATAAGAGTTCAGATCATAACATACAACCTATGTATCCAACAACACCTCTAACTATGAATGAAATGGGGGTCAAGACATCACTCGGGCTCACCCTCAAAGCTAGTATCCAGAAATAGAATAGTCCAAATAGAAGCATGAAAGTATATAGTTATTGTCCTTGAAGGACTCACCAATAGCATGTCTTCACCAAACCGATTAATCATGTGGAGGAGAAGAAGAAAAAAGAGCTTTGGTTCGTACATGGTTTGATCACACAGACAAAAAATATGCATTAGTACTGGAATATACTAAGTATGTGTAGTGCAATGTAACAAGGAATATAAGCCATAATAATCAAGATGCATAATCATAATCAATAGACATAAGATCAATATGACATGTACAATCAATGCTTAAGTTTAAACATGCATAAAGATATTCAAACTTGCATAATATATCATATATACGTCAGAGGAGACCCTAACCGACATACAAAACCAAGCAAGCTACAACTTGGAATCTCGATGTTCACTCCACACCAAATGAAGGAATGGTCTACTTCCAAGGTAAACTAGAGCATAACCCCAAATAATGGGTCATAACCTAGTTGTCTACACTAGTAAAAGCCTATTTAGGGAAATAATATAAACATATGGTGGCACATAGTTAAGATACCAAGACTTTAATAATCCTTAGGCCTCAATTGGTGCTAAGTCTAGTCCCGTAGAATACTTTGAAATAATCAAAAACTTAATCATAGCTTGCATAACTAATAGAAAATGACAACATGACATGAGTAGCTCATTCAAATACATAACCCCTACTCGTGGCATATACCTTGTACTAGAGGGTTAAACAAAGCATAGGACATAACCCCTTCTAGTAAGTATTGCATTATACACGAGGGTAGAGATTGTAATAGGAATAAACCCTCCACGTGCCATATACCTTATAATAGAGTGTAAAAACATAGCATAGGACATAACCCCTTCTAGTAGGCATCGCAATACACATAAGGGTGGAGATTGTAATGTGCATGACCCCTTCTAGTGAGCTTTAGATAGTACATGAGGGTACAATAGTTGTTATGCATAACCCTTCATGGTGACATGATTCACTCAAAACATGGTAAAAATATAGAATAAGGGCTCAACATTTTATTAACAAATCATAGGAACTTTTTCATGAGTTTAAAACATGCTTGGGAGCCCATAATTTATAATAACATGCTTGTCTTGTAATTCATGCAATAATCACTCATCCACATAGGAATATCATTATGTAAATTTAGTAAAAAATGGTAGGTATATGCATATGTACTTAAAATCTTGTATTTCAAGAGTATAAGATAAAAGAAAGTAAAATCAGTTCATTTTAAAGTTATTCAAATCGAACCACCAATATTCTAGTAAAACCATTGTAATTTAGAAATCATATTTCAAGACAGAAAGTGGAAAACAATTAGTTTGAATCGTTCTTAATCAACCCATTACAATAATGTACATTATCTTCCAAAATATGGACATGAGAACATAAAGCTCATCCTATCAAGTAACACCTAGTTAAGCCTTCCTCAATACTCATATAAATCCATAAATTCCACATGATATTTTACTTCATGGTAATGTATACAAGAATGCATAGTAATAATATTATATGCAAGAGTTTATAAAATACTCATAAAGATCTGTAGGTTTCATGTAGTTGGAGAAGAAGAATGGTTGGACTTGTGGGAGGAATGCTCCCACAATCAAACCTACATACCTTAGTGTGATTTTGGTAGAGAAAATCTGATTTGGAAATGGAGAACCCGAAAACCTAGCTGGCACCCTTTCTTTGTATGCCTTGAAGAGCGTGAGAGTTTTTTTGAGACTTAAGGCTTTTGGAATGAGGAATAATAAAGTGGATTAAGGTCATTTGGGGGAGTTTTAGACTGATATAGGGCATGTGGGAAGTCAAAATGATGCTGTATTGGGCTTAGGGTGTGAGGAAAGGGCTAAAATACCCTTTTTAAAGTTGGATGGATAGTTAGACAAAACCCCATTTATGGGCTATAATTCATTCCATGGCCCGTAGAAACTGACAACTTAATAGTGCTTCACTAAAATGGGCATAACTTTTTGGGTTCGAACTCCAAATGAGATAAAACTAGTTGCATTAGAAAGCTAATTCAAAGAGCTTTCATTTGGTAGATTATGCAACCTCTAATTCATTATGTGCTAAGAGATATGATGAATTGAAGTTGGAACATATACGAACTCATACTAGAACTTAAGAGATTGGAATCGTATGCACTCAATTTGATAAGAGAGGGGCTTGGAATTGCATGAGGGGTCATAGAGGGGCTATATGAAGCTATTAAGAGAATAGGAAATCTAAGACCTTCCCTTATAAAAACCAGTAGATAGGACTACGAGACCTTTTTTTGGGTCGTGGTTCATTCTATGGGCCATATATAGAGGTTATGTCTGATAGATTGTCAAAGACCCCTTCTCTAATTCTCATTTCATGACATAGTGTAAGACTCACATAGATTTTATTGATTGTCTGATAAGTCATATATTGAACTCCTAAAAGATCCCAAATTTCACCAATTTTAACCAGGTCCCACGAAAGCATATACGAGTTGTACTCTATCTTACGACCTGTAAAACCCTAAAAAATTTCCAAAGCTTATTTTCGTACATCTCTCGTACCCCTCATAGGTGGGATCTTACAATATCATCTCCGTTGGGAACATACGTCCCCGAATGTGCTAAGGCAAGCTCTAAGGAACATATTTATACACTGTATGCCAAATGTACCATATACAAAAATGCAACACATGCACCACATAAATTTGTTTTTAAACCATGTTTCAAATAACACTTATAATGCAGCATCAAAAATCACATAACAATGCATAAATAACATGAGAATGACATGCAAGGAGAAGAGGTTCTAAAATAGGAAGGATTGTAGTACCCCAAGCTTGATTAGAATCAACGAGATAGGGTTATAGCTTTTTCAAGTTTGCTTCAGCTCCCCTAGCAACACTTTTGACCTGTTGCTTCTTCCAAAGGACTTTTACAGGTGCTACACCTCTATTCCTCAACTCTTTGTTTATCAATTCAACATTTCCACACAACATATTCATATGTTGACTTTCCTCCACAATACCTACAACTTTCAAAGGCACTATGGAGTTTGAGTCATCTACACACTTCCTTAATAAAGTGAAATGACCCCAAAAGTGCACAAAAATCTGCCTCGGAAGTGCTCAGAATCATAATTTTTATTTATCTCAAAATCTTTGCGCGATATCAAAAATCCAACATCATATACTTGTTCAGGGGGTCAAATTGAGTGGCATATGAGTTCAACCCCAATTTAAGAGCAACCATAGAAAAATTTGAAAATCACAAAAATGTAATTTCTAGAGACAATCCTCGCCCCTGGCACGATGCGCCAAGGGCGCACTATAGTGTAATTTTGCGCACTATATTTCTTGACCTGTCCAAGGCTTTTGGGTCTTGGGACTAAGTGTTTCAATGTGTGAAAATACCTATATTTAGCCATATTTCACCTTTATGTCATCCAAGACATTCCTTAATACTCATTCAAACACTTAGTCAAATATTTCACTCCTTAATTCAAGTATCAAAACTCATTCGGATCTTAAGGTTCTCATTCACACTTCAAGTCTCCATCTCCAATCTTCATCAAGTTCATCTCCAAAGCTGAGGTATGTGGGTTTCTTTCACGGGTTCCTTTCACCCATGATACCCAAGCTCTCTGTTACCTAAAAGTGCATAAACTAAAGTTGATTTACTCATGGGTCTTATCTATAAGAAATTCACTGCACACTATGTTGGGGCTTATGAAATTATGATTATTTTACTATATTTTGGGCAATTAATCTAAGATTGATGGTGAGATTTGATGAAGGGTTTTGATGTATATTGCTTGAAGGTGTTACTAAGTGTTGATTGATGGTTTTACATGAGATTTTCTTGCATGATTTTGCTCTTAAATTGCATGGTTTTACACTAGCACTACACACTCATCAAGTGTTTGATAAAATATGCGGATTATGATTTCTTGAGGAATTGAAGGTTTAATGCATGTCTTATGAGTTGAATAACTTTATGATGATGAAAGGAATGTATGTATATGATAATGATGATGAAAGGAATATATGTATATAATGATGATGAAAGGAATGTATATATATGATGATGATGAAAGGAATGTATGTATATGATATTTTCTCTATAATGTTGGGGATGACACAGCCTCACTAGTGAGATTATAGGCCCGAGTAACCTTGTAGAGGGGTTTGTACGTCGATCACCTCGCTCGGGAAGTGGCAGGCCCGTGCAGCATTTTTAGGGGTTTTGTACTCCATCAACCTCATGAAAAGGTTTGTATCTCATGCGCCTCTCCAAGAAGGTGGTAGGGCTTGGATTGCACTAAGAATGGTCACTTCTCACACTTTTATTATGATCTATATAACCATGATTACTCTAAGCAACATCCATACATGCCATCTTGCTATTATGCTATTGATTGAATATTATTACGCATTTTGCCTATGATGCCTATCTATTGTTGCATTGCATACCACATGCTTAGTACATTCAAACTTACTAATTCATACTCTATGCCTACATGATGTCACCATGTAGGAACTAGAGCACTGCTTGATCCTCCTTCCCCTCCACGTGGCTAGTGTGATTGTCTTTTAAGCTTATTGGTGAGTCCTCCATTCTAGGGATGTTGCTTGTGATCTCTTGCTATGTACTAAGACTATTTTTCTTTTATCTGATGTATTGACTATGTCGGTAAGCCTGGTTGCTTATCGTGGCCCTCGCTCTTACCTATGTAGTAGAGGTGTTGTTGGACATGTTATAATCTATGTTATGAGCCTTCTCTTGTTCTTGATGTCTATGATATGAAAGTGTTCCCTTAGTACCCAGTTGTCCCAATTTACTATCTCTTGTTGTATTTTATTGCTCCCACGACCACAAATGTGTAATGATATAATAAGAAGCTTGCTTGGGGTCCATTCGGGTTCCCTATGCACAGTGTCACGTCTAGGCCCTAGGCTAGGGTCAAATTTGGTATCAGAGCACTAGGTTGTTAGATCCTTAGGTCTAACACACCGCGTCAATTAGAGTCTTATTTATGGTTGTGTTGTGCACCATAACTATGAGTAGGAGGCTATGAGGCATTTTAGGAAATGTTTCCCTCTTTCATGTTTGAAGTCATGCTATAGAGTTGAAGTAAGTTTATTCCCCCCTCTAACAATTGTTCTTTGTTGTGCTATATCATGACTAACACAAGAGAGAGAAGATCCCTTACACCCGAGAAGCAATTGGCTAATGGGGAGCTCAGGATGCTCTCACTTTGCTTGCACAAGTTGTGGCTAACCAAGCTAATTAAGGGGCCTAAGACCCTCATGGTCCTACACTGGCTTCTCGAGTGAGGGATTTCATGAGAATGAATCCCCCAGAATTTTATGTGTCAAAGGTGAATGAGGAACCTCAAGAGTTCATTGATGAGGTCTGCAAGGTTTTGGCTATTATGGTGTTAGATCGGAGAAGAAGGTGGAGTTTGCGGCTTACCAACTCAAGGGGGAGGTATAAATATGGTTTAATTAATGGAAGGAAGAAAGAAAAGGGAGTCAACTTTGTGGTGCTTTGGGAGGAGCTCAAGGTGGCTTACCTTAATCAGTTCTTCCTTCTAAAGCTTAGGGAAGCCAAATTGGTAGAGTTTAAGAATTTGAGACAATGGTCTATGAGTGTGAGGGGGCCTTTTGTGATGGGTGTTTTTGACTTGGTGAGTGAGGAATACTCGGTACACCATGTTGATTACTGACATGAACATGTCCCATTTGATGATCTATACCGAGTAAATAGAAGAGTAGAAGTTGACAAAGAGGAGGAGTCATGAGGCCAAGATGGCCCGTTTTGATGGTAAGTTCCAAATAAGTAGCCGATTCCATCAAGGCCAAGGGTCTTCTCAAGCATCTAGTAAGAGAGTTGCCAATGACTTTCCTAGGGCCTAAGGTGCTAGGGGAGTGGCTCCTAATGGTAAGTTGATCTCTAAAGGATGCCTTTATCATTTTGTAAGGGTTAGGGTTGTGAGTCTAAATTCCTTCCCATAGAGTCGGTTCAAGTTGTAAGTGACTTCCTTGATATGTTTCCAAATAATCTCCCAGTGTTTCTCCCGAAAGGGAACTAGATTTTGGTATAGACCTCCTCTCCCATCTCAACCCATTTCTCATCCCCTTTACTGTATGGCCCCAATGTAGTTAAAGGAGTTGAAGGAGCAATTAAGGGACTTATTGGATAAAAGTTTCTTTAGGCCTAGAAAATCACCTTGGGGTGCACCGATGTTGTTTGCGAAGAAGAAGGATGGGTCTCTTAGAATATGCATTGACTGCCGACACCTTAATAGGGTCTCCGACAAGAATTATCCTCTTCCAAGGATTGATGATTTGTTTGACCAATTGCAAGGGGCTATCCATTTCTCTAAGATTGATCTTCGGTCAGGGTACCATCAAGTGAAGGTGAGGGAGTGTGCAATTCTTAATATGGCCTTCCAGACTAGGTATGGAAATTTTGATTCTGTTGTGATGTCCTTTGGGTTGACCAATGCACCGGCTATCTTCATGGAACTAATGAATAGGTCTTCAAACCCTACCTTGATTCGTTTGTTGTAGTATTCATTGATGATATTTTGGTCTATTCTCATGGTGAGGAGGAGCATAAGGCTTATTTAAGAGTTGTGTTGCAAAGATTGAGGGAATGGGATGGGGTACTAAGGTGTATCCTAAGAAGACGGATGTGAAAAGAAATTAGCCTAGACCATTGACCCTGTCGGATATTAGGAGCTTCTTGATCCTAGCGGTTTACTATCTGAGGTTTATAAATGGGTTCTCCTCTATTGCTTCTCCTGTGACAAAGTTGACTCAAAAGAAAGCCAAGTTTGTGTGGCCCGATGAATGTGAAAGGATTTTCCAAATGTTGAAATATAAGCTTGTGGCTGCTCCTATATTGTCACTTCCAGAAGGGCTAGAGGGATTTGTTGTGTATTGTGATGCTTCTCGTGTTGGTTTGGGTTGTGTGTTGATGCCTAATAGTAAGGTCATAGCCTATGTTTCTAGACAATTTAAAGTATATGAAAAGAACTATCCTACCCATGTTCTTGAGTTAGCTGCCATTGTGTTTGCATTAAGGATTTGACATCACTATTTTTATGGGGTGTATGTTCATGTGTTCGCTGATCATAAGAGCCTCCATTATGACTTCAGTCAAAAAGATCTCAACTTGAGACAAAGAAGATGGTTAGAACTTTTTAAGGACTATGATATGAGTGTGCATCACCATCCTTGTAAGGCTAATGTTTCGGAAGATGCTTTAAGTAAGGTGTCTATGGGTTGCTTTGCTTATGTTGATGATGGTTTCATAGGGGTGGCTAGGGAAGTCCATCGGTTGGATAGAGTGGGAGTTAGGTTTGAAGATGGTGTTGATGGTTTTGTTGTTGTTGTTGATTGTTCTAAATCTTCTTTAGTTGAGGAGGTGAAGGCCAAGTAAGATCTTGATGCCTCATTGCTATAATTGATGGTATTGGTAAAAGATGGTAAGGTAAAGGTTTTCTCCAAAGGCGAAGATGGTGCTCTTAGGTACCAAGGTAGGTTGTGTGTGCCTTGTGTTGATGTCTTGAAGGAAAAGATTCTTGATGAGGCTCATGGTACTTCTTGCTCTATTCACTTGGGGTCTACTAAGATGTATAGAGATTTGACTAAGGTGTATTGGTGGGGAGGCATAAATAGAGACATTGCCAAATTTATATCCAGTTGCCATAGTTGCCAACAAGTTAATGCCGAACATCAAACCTGGGTGGCCTAACCCAATACGTAGATATTCCTACTTGGAAGTGGGAAGAGATTAATATAGATTTTGTGGTAGGCTTGCACCAACACAAGAAAGGGTTTTGATTTTGTTTGGGTTGTGGTTGATAGGATGACAAAATCAGCTCACTTTGGACCGATTATGACTACCTATGGGCTGATGATTATGCTAGGTTGTACATCCATGACTTTGTGAGATTACATGGGATTGCTTTATCCATCATATTGGATCATGGTGCACAATTCACTTCAAACTTTTAGAGGTCCTTCTATAGAGGTCTTGGAACCAAGGTAAAGCTTAGTATGGCCTTTCACCCTCAAACGTATGGCCAAGCCAAAAGAACTATCCAAACACTTGAGGATATGCTTAGGGCTTGTGTATTAGAGCTCAGGGTAGTTGGTACGATCATCTTCCATTTATTGAGTTTGCCTATAATAATAACTATCATTCTAGCATTGGAATGGCTCCTTTTGAGGCTCTAAATGGTAGATGTTATAGATAACTGGTTAGGTGGTTTTAGGTTAGAAAGGTGGATTTTTTACCACCGATCTGGTTATGGAGGCTCTTGACAAGGTTAAGATAATAAGATAAAGGTTGAAGATGGCCCAAAGTCGTCAAAAGTCCTATGCCGACATGAGGAGAAGGGATCTTGATTTCAAAGTTGGTGATTGGGTCTACTTGAAGGTGTCATTCATGAAGGGTATGGTTTGTTTTTGTATGAAAGGAAAGTTAAGCCCTAGATATGTGGGTCCTTATAGGGTGATAAGAAGGATTGGTAAGGTGGTCTACGAGTTGGAATTGCCTAGTGAAATGGAGTTGGTTCATCCAGTCTTTCATGTGTCTTGTTGAGGATATGTGTAGGTGACCCTAATGCTATTATGCCTCTTGATGTTGTGGGTGTGGTTGAAGACAATTTGACCTATGAAGAGGTTCCAATTCTGATTTTGGATAGACAAATGAAGAGGTTGAGGAACAAGGATGTGGCTTCCATTAAGGTCCTTTGGAGGAATCAATAAGTCAAAAGTATTACATAGGAGGCCAAAGCAGATATGCAAAAGTGATATCCTTACCTATTCCACTCCACTCAAGCCTAAGGTATTGACTTAAGTCCTTTATATGATGTCAATTCTTAAGTTCAGCCCTCATATCATTGCGTACCTTCATGTTTAAATTAATAAGTTCATGATGATTTTACACTTATGTTGAGATATTTGAAATGATATTTAAATGCATGGTTGCATCCTAATGTGCACTGAAAGTGTCATGTTTGCATCTCTCATATACATTTCTTTGACATTTAGGGACAAATATTCCCAAGGGGGAGATATTGAAACGACACCAAAAGTGCCCAAAAATGTGTCTCAGAAGTGCCCGGAATCATAATTTCCATATATCTCAAAATTCGTGCGTGATATCAAAATTCTGACTTTATATTCTTGTTCAGGGGGTTAAATTGAGTGGTAATGAGTCTAACTCCAATTCAAGATCAACCATAGCAAAATTTGAAAATTGCAAAAGTGTGATTTCCAGAGACGATCCTCGCCCCTAGCACGACGCGCCAAGGGCGCACTAGTGTAAGTTTGTGTAATGTTTTTCTTGTCTGGTCCAAGGATTTTGGGTCTTGGACCTAAGTTTTCTCATGCATGAAAATAGCTGTACTTAGCCATATTTCACCTTCATATCATCCAAGGTATTCCCCAATACTCATTCAAACACTTAGCAAAATATTTTACTCCTAAATTCAAGTCTCAGAACTCATCCGGATCTTAAGATTCTCATTCAAGCTTCAAGTCTCCATCTCCAATCATTCATCAAGTTCATCTCCAAAGCTAACATATGTGAGTTTCTTTCATGGGTTCCTTTAACCCATGATACCCAAGCTCTATTTTACCTGAAATGGCATGATCTAAAGTTGATTTACTCGTGGCTCTTATCTATAAGAAATTCACTGCACACTATGTTGGGGCTTATGAAACTATGATTATTTTACTATGTATTCAACTATGAATCTAAGATCTATGTTGAGATTTGATGAAGGGTTTTTATGTTAATTGCTTGAGGGTATTACCAAGTGTTGATTGATGGTTTTACATGGGATTTTCTTTCATGATTTCACTCTTGAATTGCATGGTTTTACACTAGTACTACACCCACGCTAAGTGTTTGATAAAATATTCGGATTATGATTTCTTATGGAAAAGGTCCTATACATGTATTATGAGTTGAATGACTTTATGCTAATGAAAAAAATGTACGTATATAATGATGATAAAAGGAATGTATGTATATGATATTATCTTTGTAGTGTTGGAGATGAGCAGGCCTCACTCAGGAGGTTGTAGGCCCTAGTAACCTTGTTGAGGTGTTTGTATCTTGATTGCCTTGCTCGAGAGGTGGAAGGCCCATGTAACCTTATTGGGGGTTTGTACCCATCAACCTTGCTGCAGGGTTTGTACTCTATTAACGTTGCCGTAGGGTTTGTACTCCATCAATCTTATGAAGGGGTTTGTACCTTATGCGCCTCTCCAAGGAGGTGGTAGACCTTAGATTGCACTAAGAATAGTTACTCCTTACACTTGTATTATGATCTATATAATCATGATTAATATAAGAAACATCCATACATGCCATCTTGCTATTATGCTATCTATTGAGTATTATTATGCATTTTGCCTATGATGTCTATCTATTGTTTCATTGCAGTCCACATACTTAGTACATTGAAATGTACTAGTGCATACTCTATCCCTACATGATGTCACCATGTAAGAACCATAGCATTGATTTATCATCATCCCCCTTACGTGCCTAGTATGATTTTCTCTCAAGCTTGTTGGTTAGTCATCCATTCCGAGGATGTTGCTTATGATCTTTTGCTATATACTAAGGCTATATTTCTTTTATCTTATATATTGATTATTAGGGTGATCCCGGTTGCTTGTCGTGGCCCCCACTCTTATCGATATAGTAGATATGTCATGATCTAAGCTTAGGGCCTAGACATGACATGGCAAATAGGGAACTCGAAGGGACCCCAGACAAGCCTCTTAACTTGTCATTACATATCATTGGTCGTGGAAGCATATAAAAGGCATAAAGAATAAGAATAGGAGAAAAAAGACTAAGGGGAAAGCTTGCATAACATCATAGTCAAGAGACAAGGAGTCAAAATTCATATCATAGATACATTACATGTCCAATAAACACCTCTAATACTTAGATAAGAGCAGGGGTCAAGACAAAGCAACCAGGATCACCCTCATAGTCAAAATAGAAATAAAGAAGAGCGTCTCAATACATGAAAAGAGAAACATAGACTAAGATCCCTGAAGTGAAGGACTCACCAACTAGCTAAATAGTGCAGAACTAGCCATATGGAGGAGGAGGACGATGATTAACTTAGGCTCTACTTCCTACATGGTGATATCATGTAGGTATGTATGCGTTAGTATGTTCGAATGTATTAAGTATGTAGGATACAATGCAACAAGAATAAGGCATCACAGTCAAAATGCGTTATAATAGCCAATAGGCATAAGCTAACAATATGGCATATATGATCAATGCGTAAGTAAAATATGCTTAAGTAACTCATGCTGATATAGGATATCATATGTGTAGAAGAGACAAAGCTAGATTTTCAAGCTACAAACCCCTTAGGTGGTTGATGATGGTTTCACCCCATCATCTCGGTGGTGTGTACAAACCCCTCACATGGTTAATGATAATCGCACGTTATCACCATGGTGGTGAAGTATAAACCTTTCATATAGTTGATGAGTACAAATCCCCACATTGGTTACCCAGGCCCTTCTCCCCTTGGATCATGCACGGTATAATGCAATACTTTATATAGTGTATTTCATATACACAGCCTTATTTTATCATCATATAGTGAATCATATCATATCTCATACTTTCGACCTTCAACTCCTCAAGAAACCACATCCAGATATTTTATCAAACACCTAGAGGGTGTGTGATGCCAGTATAAAACCATAAAATATAGAGATGAAATCATTCAAGAAAATCCATTGTAAAACCACTTGCAACACCATTAAGCAATATACATCAAAATCCCTTCTCAAATCTTACAATAGATCAAAGATACATGGCTCAAAATATAGCAAAACAGTCATAATTTCACATAGTTTTAACATAGTGTGTAGTGAATTTCATAATGAGTAAGACCCATTTGTAAATCAACATTAAATCATGCAATTTGAGTAAAAGTAGTCTTGTGTATCATGGGTGAAAGGAACCCATGAAAGAAATGCACATACCTTAGCTTGGAGCTGAAATGGTGAAGATTAGAGTTGGAGACTTGAAACTTGAAGAAGAATCTTGAAGGAAATCCTTAGTTTTGGATGAGCGTGTGAGACTTGAATTTAGGAGTCAAAATATGGCTAAGTGTTTGAGTAAATATTAGAGAATATTTAGGATGATATGACTGAGTATTTGAGAATGTTTAGGATGAAACAACCCCAAAAAATTTGCCCAAAAATGTAACTCGAAATGCCCAAAATTTTAAATTTCATATATCTCAAAATCCATTTGCTATTTTGAAAATCCAACTTCATATTCGTGTTCAAGGGGTCAAAATTACGTGAAAAAGGGTCTAAACCTGATTTAAGAGTGAAAGATTAGTAATTATGAAATTCTAAAAGTGCGATTTCCAGTGGGATTTTCACATCACCTTTGCGACGTGCCCCTGTACATTTTGGGGACTATTTTTTTTTGTTCTGTCCAAGACTTCTAAGTCTTTGGCCTAAGTGTTCCCAAACGTATTTTTACCCATACTTAGTCTTATTTCACCCTAATATCACCCTAAACATTTCCTAATACTCACTTAAACACTTAGTCATATTTTCACTCCCCAAACTCAAGTACCAAACCCTCATCCTAAGTTAAGGTTCTCCTTCAAGGTTGTTCTTCAAGCTTCAAGTTTCCATCTCCAATCTTCACCAAGTTCATCTCTAAGCTATGGTATGTGGATTTCTTTCATAGGTTCCTTTCACCCATGATAGCCAAGCCTCCTTTTACTTAAATTGCATGAATAAAAGTGAATTTACAAGTGAGTCTTGCTTATTATGAAATTCACGGCATACTATGTTAAAGCTATGTAAAGTTATGACTGTTTTGCCATGTTTTGAGCTATAAATCTTTGATCTATTGTAAGATTTGAGAAGGAGTTTTGATGTATATTGACTGAGGGTGTTGCAAATTGTTGACTGATAGTTTTACAATGGATTTTTTTGCATGATTTCATCTCTATAAATCATGGTTTTATACTAACATTACACACCCTCCAAGTGTTTCATAAAATGTCCAGATGTGGTTTCTTGAGGAGTTGAGGTTTCTTAAGGAGTTGAAGGTCCAAAGCATGAGATATGATACGAATGACTATATGATGATGAAATTAGCTTATGTATATGATATACTCTATATAAAGTGTTGTATTAGACAACACCCAATCCAGGAGGGATAAGATCCTAGGTAACCATGGTGAGGGTTTGTACTCATCAACCATGTGAGGGGTTTGTACTTCTCCACCGTGGCGATAAGGTGTAATTATCATCATCCATGTGAGAGGTTTGTACCTTGAATAGCTAGCTTGGTCTCTTCTACACATATAATATCCTACATGAGTATGAGTTACTTAAGCATTGATCATGCATGCCATATTGTTATATTATGCCAATTGCTTAATATTATGCATTTTGATTATGATGCCTATCTATTGTTGCATTATATTCTACATACTTAGTATATTCAAACGTACTAATGTATACTCTTTCTTATATGATTTCACCATGTAGGAACCAAAACCAAAGTTTATCATCCTTCTCCACATGGCTAGTTTGGTGTTACTCAAGCTAGTTGGTGAGTCCGCCACTTCGGGGACCTTAGTCTATGCTCTCTTGTTATGTATTGAGACACTCTTGTTTATATTCTATTTGACTATGAGGGTGAGCCTGATTCTTTGTCTTGGCCCCCATTCTTATCTATGTAGTAGAGGTGGTTGTTTGGCATGTTATGTATCAATGATATGAGTTTAACTCTTGTCTCTTGACGATGATATTGTGCAAGCTTCCCCTTAGCCCCTTTGCCCCTATTCTTGCACTTCAATGTTTTTATATGCTTCCGCGACCAATGATGTGTAATAACAAGTTAAGAGGCTTAGGGTTCCTTTGGATTTCCCATTTGCCTTGTCACATCTAGGCCCTAGGCTTGGGTCATGACAAACTTGGTATCAGAGAACTAGGTTGATAGATCCTCAGAATCCAACCCATCATGTCGATTAGAGTCCTATTCATGGTTGTGAAGCGTGCCATGACTCTCAGTAGGACGCTATGAGATGTTTTATGAAATGTTTCCCTTCTTCATATTCTGCATCATGCTATAGAGTTGTAGTGAGTTTTTCCTCTAACGATTGTTCTTTACTACACTGGATCATGCCAAACACTCGAGGATGAAGGGTCCAAACTCCCAAGGAGCAACATACCAATGGTGAGCTTAGGGATTCTCTCATTATGTGACAACTTATATTTTATCGTCCTGATGTTTACACTCCAATAACAAAGTGACTGTTGTCAGCAATTAACCTAACCAAAGGTCAGGATCGAATCCACAGGGAATATAGGGCTTGACTACAAGACTTAAATACTAATAATTTCAAGCATCAATAACTAAAATCTCTAAATTTGGGGGGAGGGGTTTGTGATTCAAAAACAAACGTAAAATTTATGAATTATACTGCTACGTGGGAAAACAATCAGTTTAGGGAGAACTTGAGAATTATGTTCCCCATGGTTCATTGACTCGGTTACCCTAGGTAACATAACCACAATAGAAAATTAGTATGCATGATGGTAAATTAGGTTCTTCCAGTCCTCTTGTGAAGGTGAAGGTCAAATTTCACCGTGGCGCTTGGTTGGCAACCATGGTGTGCAAACAACCATTACCAATTATCCCGGTCAACCTCTCCTTAGTCAGGTTCAGTTGATTAGACAAGAAGAAATCGATCGAATCTTGTCATCTACTTCCTTTTTCCTATTTGTCACTACCTTGGTCGGGATCATGATAGTAGGCAAGGTTTGGTGTTAGCCACCACCAAATAACAATCATAATAAAGGAAAATAGACAATACATGCGAAACCCAAATCATAGAAATGCAATAAACCTAGGTCATCTCAAGTCAACTACCAATGGTTCCCACAACCCCAACTTATGGGTGCTTAGGTACTCATGGTTAAAGCAAAATAAGCAAAAATGCATATATAAGATATAAATGAGAGTTTTCCCAACAAAAATAAAGAAAGTAGGCACCACAAGTTGTAAAGCCACAAGCTTGTGATCCATAATGAGTACTAGGCAACATTTGCAATCTCCAAAATGAGTTTCCCAAGAGAGAACAATAAACTACTCTAAAAGCTAAGAAAAGATTCAAAAGACACCTATAAAATGTCTCCTCGTCCATCCCTTTCTAAAACCTAACTTAAAGTATATATAGTTTGTACAAAATAACCCTAGCATTTATATAAAAAAGACAACTGGCAGCTGATAAGTCATGCAAGTACGACTCATAGTTTGACCCACAAGTCATTGTACAAAATAACCCTAGAATTTATACAGAAAAGATAGCTGGCAGCTGATAAATCTCGCAGGTATGACTCGTAGTTTGACCCACAAGTCATAGTTGGGGTTTCATATTAGATTCTTAGCATCTTGGACTAAACTGTTATGACCCATACGTACGACTTGTATGTTCCTCTCGTAGTCTTAGTCTTCAGTTTTTGATCCAACATTTTGGCTCTCTGATATCTTCTACGAGTCCACCTATATGAGTTGTAGTGCAAGTTATGACTTGTAGGATGGCCTCGTAGAGATAACCTCCACTTAGTAGATTTCTAAATTTTTGGTCTCTAAATCTTGCTATGACATATCTTATGACTCATAGCTTGGGCTACAACTCGTAAGTGCGCTCGTATGTCCTAAGCATCAGCAAAATTTGCAACTTTTCTTCAAAATGATGCCAACCAAACTTTTCTGCAAAAAAATCACAAAAACACATAAAAACCATAACAAGTCGCATCAAGGACTCACAAAATCCCTTGTTTTAGTCATCAAATGTATTATATTTTTATGACACATCAACACCCATAACTTAGAATTTTTGCTTCTCCTCAAGCAATGACTCGATTTACACAAACAAAGAGAAATACATAGTAGATACACTAATGGCATATACAAAATCTCCTTTGATTCAGGTACCCAACTACTATTTCCAAAATAGGATTGCAAAGTTATTGATCAAACAAGAACATAATTAGATACCTAACAATCCAACTATGACAAGTTAGGGAGCATCAACCATCCATAATCACAGGTACAGTCTTAAGCTAATCAAGTAGTGCAAATGCCCTCACTCGAAAGAAGTCCCTCATACTAACTCAAAAGCATTTAAAATTCAGGGACTGAGGAAGCATTCTCAACCTTATAATTGAAATTCAATGCATACTGACTAACTCCATAGGCTTGACTCTATACTTATCTTCTAGCTTGCTTATAAAGGGGGAGTTGGATCACTTTAGGATTTACAGGCTTGTAATATAGGTTCAGGGTTCTTTGGTATAGTATTTTGGGCAAGTGGTGACTAAAAGCTATCATTGAACTATGTTTACCAATATATTTTGCTTTCATATTCCAACCCTTTTTAATCAATCCACCCTTATTCTCCTGCTTTAAACTTTTCTCGATTCATGATTTTTCATTTCTTTCTTGATTTTGCAACTAACCATCTTATTATTATTACTTCTACCATAATATGGGCCACCCTCAACGTAGGCTTTTAGCATCAGGTGAAGTACACAATATCTATACCTCAAACCAGGGCCACTAACTACAACCACTCTTAACATAGGCCTTTACCCTCAATTAAGGTTCACATATTCAAGGATAGACTAGGGCTAATATCAAGGTATTTCATCAAACAAGGTTAAGCTAGCAAGGTATCAAGAAAGAATGAGTATATGATAAGCTCAAAAGTTTGTAACAAAGGATTCAGTCGCTCATCTGCTAGGTTATTTAGGCAAAAAGTAGTTTCACTCAAATAACAAAGGCCTAAGATCCTTTCCATATCCACCATATCACCAAACCAATTTTTGAGTAACAAGGCAAGTCCTGGGTCCATACAAGATGCATCAATGCAATAAAATAAGCTCATAACACACATGACAATTTCATCCACAATAAAGTATAGACTCATAGGTCATGCTTTCAGTCTCAACTTGCCTTCATACTATCAGAATAAACATTGCCAAATTACTCAAAAATGTATAAATGCATCAATAATCACAACCTCAAAAAGTTTGAGGGTACCTAATTTTTAATCAACACTTTAAAAACATATCTTCAAATTATGTATATGCTAATAGATAACAATACTATGAATTTACAAATTATCTACACTACCTAAACAAGCTAGTTTAATAGAAAAGTAAACACCCATAAGGAAAAAAAAGCATGACAAGAAAACTATACGATAAAAAATAGGGGAAGTTATGTACTCGAGGCTACTCGAACTTCACCTTAATCCATAACTTTGCACACCTCACCAAAATAGGATACTTTGTCCTCAAAGTAAAAATATGTAACATGCAGAAAAACACAAAAAAGCATTGATATATATACATCAAAAATCAACATTTAAAAACTACTATCAAAAATAAACATCTAAACTAAAAATATTTAAACACATCCAAAAACCAACATAATAAAAAGATTGTCTAATAATAGAACAAAGTATCCAACATTACAACATAAGAACTGGGTCAAAAGAAGTCAAACAACATGGCGCATCAAACACCGATCTCTGGCTAGTCTATGGGGTCCTAGTGCATCAACTCCTCCTCAACAATTTGAGAAGTGCCCTCTTTATATGGGGTATACTGCTCCCGATCTCTCTAAATAACTGCCACTAATAGCGACAACTGCATCAGCTCGCCATGTATAGGCTCCTCCTCCAGTCTTGACTGCTTCTAAGCTGGCTGTGGATCTGCATCATACTCAAGGGGCCTCTTTCCACGGATGTCCGGATGGTTGGCTAGCTAATCAAATATCTCATCAACAATCGGTGCCACATTCAAGACTGCAACTGGGACTGCTAAAATCTGCAATAGGTCCGCTTTAAACTTCGCCAACTCTTGAGTCATCGCACTAGTGTTCGCAGGCTGAGATCCCTCAAGTCTCCACTGTATTCTCGCCTCGAATTCATCCACTTGGACATCTATTGCCTTAACTCTATCATCTACCAGATCATGGGCGAATGCCTTCATCCTCTCCTCGAAGTCCTACACAATCTTGTCAACCCAAGGTCTGACCCGTATAGATAGATCCTAGAGTTTGGACTTTATTTATAGCCACCCTGCATAATAAGCCTTAAAAGCAACAACAAAAGTGAGAGGATTAACCTGCAATGAAGTTGCTGCTGGTGCTGAGGTACTGGAGGATGATGTGGACTCTATCTTTACAATTAGCATAGGCTCTGTGGCCACTAAAGTAGTACTAATAGCAGCTAGGGGGCACTCTCAATCGGAGGCTCTACTATGAATGGATCTGAAATAATTGGAGCTGCTTGGGGTAAGGCCACAAGGTTCTAATCAACCTTTATCAGGCTGGGATCCATAGTAAATATAGACTCTACATATGGGCCCCAGTGAGGGTCGATAGGAACACCTGCTACACTACATTGTCGATGAATAAACATAGGAAATATCAGTGAGGTGTTCGTCCAGATGGCTACCTCATGTATCTGCTTAGAGATGATCCGAGCCATAGTCTATCTCATAACTAGCTAAGAAGCTGGCTAATAACACAGCCCACTCCCAAGTGATTGCATTATCCGTGAAAATAGGCTTGATATGCCAATGGATAATGGACCACCAAAACTTGGACCAAAAAAAGAGGTGCCTTCACTATAGGATCAGCGTGGTCTGTAACCCACGTCGACTCGAAGACCTCCTCACAAATCTTGCTAGCAATCTATAGTAGAAGCTCTGTCTTAGCCTTGATGTCCTTCCTAGTCAACTCTCTCCTCATCTTATCAATGTGGCCATGATATTCTGGGGTGGACTAGGGTATACTCTAATTGGGCCCAAACTTAACCCGGTGATTGGTCTCCTCTGAATAGAAACTCTCCTACCCCTGACTGATACCATCTGTAACCTAGGCTGCTCGATCGACTTTTTGTTCTTTGACAACCCCCAATGGAGTGAAGTGAGAGAAGCTACATAAAATTCACAAACTATGAAGGGGGCATATTTGCCTAGCTGTTGTATGGTTTATCATAGCCCATGTTTGTCTAACTCTGCATCCAGCGTAGGCACTTTATCCAATCTAAAGGCATTTAATCTGGACTCCTCATGAAACTGGCAGACCTATTTGCATTGCCCCTTAAGCTCCAACCCCTCATCGTATATTTCTTTCGTGCAAGCAACACCATCTAGGATCAGCTGAGGGCTGAGATTGGGCTTCCTTCTACTTAGAAGTGCTTTTTGACTCTGACTCTGAACCTGAGTGTGACTAGGTCATTTGAGGTAGGCTGCTATCCGACCCATCCCCATTACCCTATTATTCCTCCTTTTTAGATTGTGAGGAATTGGTAACTTCCATGGGCATTTGTGCAGCAAGCTCCCGAGTCTAGGGTCTATTGGCCTCAAGGTCAACCTTGACTCTATGGACCTCTACAATACCCTCTAATTGTTCAGTCTTGGAGGATTATTCTACCAACATCCATTGGAGAGTTTGAATTAACCATTTGTCATTTAGGGGTATTTTATCTGGGCACTACGAACTCCTCTTACCACTCGTATAAGAGTCTACAAAAATTGCAAGGTTAGCTCGCAGTGTATGTGCCAACTTATGATATTCACTGATTCTCTTCACAATGCATGACTATGAGTTGTATGAGGACTACAACTCGTAGGCCTGATCGAGGTTGCTCGAAGTGCCATTTTTCAACTCTTCAGTTCATCAATTTTCACCTGTAAACCAAATCTCAAAACACAACAATTCCAAAATATTACAACTGCACCAATGTTTTTCAACATAAAAAGCAACACACACCTTCTACCTAAGAATCTCAACAGCCAAAAACACTTAAAACAAACCAACAGTTATCAACAAAGCTTGGGTTGCTGTAACACCCGACATTTTACATGTACCAATACTATATAAATAAATCATGTCATGCTTTGGTCAAATTAGCATCAATTCTTGAAAGTGTTTGAATCTCATCTTAACGGGCAATATATGAGTCAAAATGCTTAAGAGCGTTGAGGGTGTATATGTGTTGGTATTAAATTGAGGATATATTAGCCTTATGGTAAGTAAAATGATTGAAGTAATTTTATGACTTAATAACCTAGTAGGTTAGTCACCTACTTTCTTAGCTTAAAATTGATAGCTAAAACGGAGATGAGACTCGACACCGAATTGGTT
>JAOTQJ010137402.1:0-41270 GCA_025642045.1 Solanum sejunctum | reverse complement strand
AAGACGAGATTCAAGCACTTTCAAGAATTGACGCTAATTTGACCAAAGCATAACATGATTTATTTATATAGCATTAGAACATGTAAAATGTGGGGTGTTATACTTCAGAAATGGTCTACGTGCCAATAAATAGTCGTGACATAGGTGCATGCAATTTTGAAATTGAGGTGACATTTGATAGTCTGTTGAAGAAAGCTATGACATAGGATAAGACTCTGAGGGGCATGAAATCAAAGATTTTAAGTATTAATCACAAGATAGAGTCTCACTATATAGCTATCAAACAGCTGGAACAATAGTTTAGTCAAGCATTGACTCAACTTAATCATGGTTAGAGGGGTACATTACCTAGTAATACAGTTCAAAATCCTAAAAGAATTGACAGGAAGTGCATGGTAGTTACTAGTCGAGATAACAAGAGCACCATTAATCGTCCCATGCTGGTTGATGTAGAAGATATTCGAGAGAAGACAATTGTGGCCAAAGATGCAGATGAAGATGATGATCGTGGCAATGATGGGTTGAGGGAAGCTATTGACACGCCGTAGAGGTTGAAGACCATTCCTAGGCCTCCTCCTCCCTTCTCTCAAAGAATCATAATAAGGGAGGAGGAAGGAAAATTCAACCACTTTATCTCCATACTGAAGCAGCTCTCCATCAATGCCCTTCTTTTTAAGGCATTGGATAAGTAACTAAGGTATGCTATGTGCATTAAGCACTTGGTCACTAAACAGCGCACTATGAGTTAGGAGCTTTCCCAAGAGCTTCAACATTGCAGTGCTAATGCTACAAGGTCCTTGGTACAGAAGCAAGAAGACCCAGGTGCTTTCACCATACCCTGCATCATCGAAGATGCAGAGTTTATAAGGGCATTATGTGATCTAGGTCTAGTATTAACTTGATTCCCCTTGCTGTCCACAAGAGGCTTGGATTGGGAGCCCCTACTGCAACTAGCATATGGTTATTAATAGTGGATCGCATGGTGAAAAAACTTATGGAATTATTATATGATGTGCTAGCAAAGGTTTAAAAGTTTGTATTCCCTGCAAAATTTGTGACCTTTGCTTGTGAAGTAGATTTTAAAGTCCCTATTATCTTGGGAGGGCCCTTCTTAGCCACTGGACGCATCTTTGTGGATATGGAGAAGGGCTAACTCAAGTTTAGATTTGGGAGAGATGTGGTTGTGTTTAATGTTTGTCAGCAAGCAAGTAAAGACAATGATGTGAGAGTAGTTTCTGTTATCGAGGCTATTAATGATGATGAACCAGATATACCACTTGAAGTATGATTAAGTGTTGACACTTTTGAACACTGCTGATAAACTTCGACGGTGACAGTATCCTAGACTATGATGAGATAGCGAATGCTCTAGGGGTGTCTTACAGTCCTAGTTGCTAAACTAAGCTAGAACTAGATTTCTAGAATAGGGAATCACCACCCACAAAGCCCTCCATAGAAGACTTATTAGTGTTAGAATTGAAGGCCCTCCCAGCACATCTGAGGTATGCATTTTTGGGAGCCAACAACATTTTGCCAGGCATAATTGCTATAGACTTAAATGACGAGCAAGTGAGTAGCCTTGTAATAGTACTTAAATAATTAAAGAAGGCCATAGGATAGATCATTATATATATCATTGGTATCTCTCCCTGGGTATGTACAAAAAAACTCCAGCTGGTCAAGGACTACAACCTGAGCTTTGAGCACCAAAGGTGCCTCAAACCTACTATGTAAGAATTTATGCACAAAGAGATCATCAAATGGTCAGATGCAGGAGTAATCTACTCTATCACCAATAGTCAATGAGTGAGTCTGGTGTAGTGTGTTCCAAAGAAAAGAGGTATCACAGTAGTACCAAAATCTAATAATGAGTTGATCCTGATGAGGCCAGTCATATGATTGAGGGTATGCATGGTTACAGGGAACTCAATACATCGACAGAAAAAAGATCACTTCCCTATGTTATTTATGGATCAGATGTCAGATTGACTCGCTAGAAAGGATTGGTAATGCTTTCTTGATAAGTATTCAAGCAACAATCAGATCACCATTGCTTTAGAGGATCAAGAGAAGATGATATTTACATGCCCCTATGGCACCTTCACATTCAAAAGGATGCTATTTGGGTTGTGTAATGCCCCAACAACATTCCAGAGATGTATGATGTCCATCTTCTCAGACATGGTGGAAGAAACTATTGAAGTCTTCATGGATGACTTTAGTATGATTGGAGACTCATTTGAGGATTGCTTGAAACACCTACATACAGTTTTGCAAAGATGTGAGGAGAGTCATTTAGTACTGAATTGGTAAAAGTGTCACTTCATATTGAAAGAGGGCATTGTGTTGGGCCACAGGATATCTAGCAAAGGAATAGAGGTCGACAGAGCTAAAGTGGAGGTAATCAAGAAGCTCCCACCACCTATCTCTATGAAGGGTGTAAGGAGTTTCTTGGGGCATGCAGGATTCTATTAGAGGTTCATAAAAGTTTTTTCTAAAATTGCACACCTATTGTGCAAACTATCAGAGAAAGATGCTAAGTTCGTGTTTGATAATGCATTTTTTAAAGCCTTTTAAGAATTAAAGAAGCATTTGATAACATCGCTAATCATTGTAGCTCTAGACTGGTCCAATCCCTTTGAAATCATGTGTGATTCAAGTGGGGTTATGCTAGGTATAGTATTGGGACAGCATCAGGAGAAGATATTATATCCCATAGAATATGCTGGCAAAGCCCTAAATACAGTCCAGAAGAATTACATTGTCATCGAGCAGAAGTTACTCGCAGTGGTCTTTGCATTTGAAAAGTTTTGGCCATATTTGTTAGAGGCCAAAGTGATGGTGCATACATAACACTCAGCACTTAGATACTTGATTTTTAAGAAGGATGCAAAGCCAAGCTTGATGAGATGGGTGCTTCTCTTTCAAGAGTTCAACTTCTATATCATTGATAGAAAAAGGACAAAGAACTAGGTTATAGATCACCTCTCTAGATTGGAACATAGGGCAATGATAAAGTTTGATGACAAATTGGAGATTGATGATTCTTTTCCAGATGAAAGAGTGTTAGCTACATCTCATGATTTTATACCTTGGTTTGCAGACTATGCGAACTATTTGGTAAGTGATATTATGCCACCTAACATGAACACACATCAACCTTGAAGGCTTATGTCTGATGTGAGGAAGTTCTTTGGGCATGACCTATACTTGTTCTAAGTATGTGCTGATGGGATTATTCATTATTGTGTTCTGAAGGTTGAGATGATGAGCATACTTGAGCCATGCCACTCGTCTTTGGTGGGTGGGCATCATAGTGGAATTCAAACTGTTCATAAGATATTACAATGTGGGTATTATTGGCCCACTACACTACTAAGATGACCACGACTATGCAAAAACTTGTGATAGGTGCCAAAGAGAAGGTGTTGTTTCCTACAAATATGAGCTCCCTCTAAACCTCATTATAGTGACTGAGTTATTTGATGTATGAGGGACAGATTTCATAGGACGATTTGTTAGCTCACGTGGAAATAAGTACATCATAGTTTCTATGGGTTATGTATCAAAGTGGGTTGAGGTTATGGCTCTGCCTAACAATGAGGGCAAAAATATCACAATTTTAGAAAAAGAACACCTTCTCAAAGTTGGGCACCCCTCAGGCAATCATTAGTGATCGAGGATCTCACTAAGATACAACCTAAGCAACACTGCGCTTAGGTGCCAGGTATGTTTATTGACCCCTTATGTGTTATTTTATTTTGATTTTATGCATTGGGGACAATGCATATCCTTTTTGATGGGGTATGAGATATTATGGCCTCAATGAAGTCTGAGTAGCTTGGGTTCATAACTACCTAAAATTTTGATCCCGTGGTTTTCTTAGCGGTGTTTTTTTTCCCGTGGATAGTTAATTTCTGTTGAACTGGCATGTTTAGGATGTTTAGATAGTATTTGTAGCATATAGTACCAATACTTATGGCACATAGCATATTTTTTATTTTATTTGAAAAAACATACACACCAAAAATTTTGATTAGTAGTTAGATTGTAACCATGCATGTTTAGGTGCGTGACAATGTTTGTTCTGATAAGTGAAGGTACATTGAGATAAAAAGTATGCTCTAGGAGTCTTCTGTTGAAAATGTATGCAGTGCCATCTGAGTATGAGCCTAATTTGCTAGATCCATGTGTTTTGTGCTAATTCAGAACTTGCCCTATTACACTAAGTTAGATAGTAGATTAATTGGATTAGGAAAGGAACTTAAGCCATTGTTCTTAATAGTCCACTTAGCAAAAAAGGACAAACCAAAATTGTAATATAATCCCTTATTCCTAATGTTTGAGCTTGACATATACCTATTCTTTGAAAACACCTGATTAACCTATTCTTGTTAGTTGTATGATCCTAAAATTGGACCTGGTCCTTCCTTGAACATTGTGCACCTTAATTGAGATAAAAAGCCTAAGTTGAAGGTGGCTACCAAAAGTGGCCCTGGTTTATAGGATGGATATTGCGCACCTCAACATAGTCCAAAATCATAAGTTGATGGTGGCGGGTATAAGGGTGAAACACCAAAATAAGGGGGTGAGTTAGTGATAGGAGGAAAAGGGAAAAATCATGTACTGGTGTAAGAAAAATAAGTAATGCATTAATTGTAAGCTAAAAAGCAAGATGAAGTGTAAAAACAACGCAAAAAGCTGAAGAATGAAAAGAAAGCACCCAGAAAAGGTTGAAATAGAAAAAAGGGAGGATAAGGTGAAAATAACAAAGTTGGTAGGAAAAATGTGTAGAAAAACATAGTGTCAAGGAGGGAAATTAGTCACTATTTCTCTATAGTATCATGCCAAAGCCCCCTGAGTCTACATTATAAGCCTAGAGATTCTTAAAGTGATCCTAGTCCAATTAATTGAAGGTCTGAGTCATGAGTATAGGGGCAAACTTATGGTATTAGATATTATGAATGAATATCTATTGTGAGAGTGAGTGATTTTACATAGTCCCAAGGTTAAGCATGAAAAAATCATTGAGGGTAAAATATGATACTTCTTTCTGTGAGAGCACTTGCATTGCATTGTTAGCACTAGACTTGTTCAGTGATTATGGACTATTGATATCGCTTACTTGTCATAGTTATGTTATCATATGCATTAGATTGTATTGGTTTGCTAAACAGCTATATGATCCCTTTTTGAAAAGTTTGTGTGGGTATTTGAGTCGAAGATTTATATGATGTATACCATTAAGTTGAGGCCTGTGTGTTACTGTATTATCTATTTAGATTGAGTCCATTGCTTGAGGAAAAGCAATAATTTTAAGTTTAGGGTGTTAATGTGTTGCCAAAATACAATGTTTTTGATGCTTAAAACTTTGAATTTTGTGTGTTCTCAATGCGATGTTAGTTGATTTTATGTGTTTTTGTGCTTATATCTATAGGATTATAGGTTGGCCTTGATATTGGGGAAAGTTGCAAAAGTTGCTGAATTTTGTTGTTATACGAGACCCTTTACATATTGTAGACCATTCTACGAGACGTAGGGTGGTTCTGTAAGGAATTCCAGTGAGGTTACAAGTTTTTTAAGTTACTTCTACGAACATACAGATGAGTCGTAAAGGAATTTACCAGTTGTGGAAGAGATTTCATGCCCTGAGGATTAGAGAATGAAGACTTTATGAAGTTCATCAGACGAAAACCCCTTTACGGGTCATAAACTATTTATGAGTCATAAAGGGTTGTCGAAAAGAAGAAGTCTAGCTTTTTAGCAGCAATGTACGAGACCCCAATTACGGGTTGCGAACTTCAAGATAAGCCTTAAGGTGCTGTCATAGAGTATGCCGACCAATTCTCCTAAGTCATTTAGGATTTGAATTTTAATTATTATAAATAGGTCTTTTAGGTTATATTTCATAAGTTCTTGCCTAGTACTTAGAGAACTCAATATTCTGAGAGAGAAAATTGTGAGAAAATCTTTGAGAACACTTACAATTGAATTTGATCTTAAAGCTTGTGATTCTTATTAAACTTGGATTGTTTGTCCTTAAATCTATTATGTGTATGTTTAATTATGTCTTCTCAATTCATAATTTCTGCATCTACACATAGCATGAGTAGCTAAATCCACAACTAAGGTTGTGGGAACCACGAAGAACTAACAAAGTAAAATCGATTCACAATTCTTGGAAGCTGTATATGAATTTATTAATAAACTTGTTCATTTTGCATGTTTTCTAGTGGTGGCCAACATTATAACTCACCTAGTGTTACTGACTAGACCAAGGTAGTAATGAATAGGAAAAAAATTAATTAACAGGATTCGATTGATGTATTCTCATCTAATCAACTTAACTAGGCTAAGGGGAGGTTGTGCTGGAACTAATAGGTAATGATTATAATGCACACTATGTAGCTAGGCCAAGTCGCATAGTGAAATTTACCTCTCACCTTTGACTAAAGGGCTTGGTGAACTTAAATTACCATCTTTCATGCTATACACTAAAGTTATCCGATGATATTTAGTTGGGGAATCATTGGGAACACAATACCCTAGTTGCTATCCATTATTGACTTCTCTCTAGCGATAGTTAGTTAGTTTACTTTTCTCATTAATTATTATAAAGCCCTTGCCCTTTGGGAAATTGAGTCGGTTAATTACTCGAATTGCAAATTGGTGAATTTTCTTGAGTCTACGTATTCTCTGTGGGATCGACCCTAACCATGGATAGGTTCTATGTCTTGACAACAACTGCTTTATCCTCTAAAAAGGAAGTGTAATTGGGCAACATCAAAATTTTGGCATTATTGCTAGGGAATACGGCTAGACTTAGTAAATTCATTAGTAATTCGAGTGTGAATACTTAGTTCCCTTATTTTACTATTATTTTTTTCAGGGTGTAGGTGTAGTGTATGCCTAAAACTTAGAGTCAAGGAAATTCCTTAACTCCATTTGATCCAAAGATCTATAGAACGCTAAGAAGAATGGCCCAAGACAATGCCAAGAATGCAGCCAATGCATCTCTGAATAAGAATAATAATAAGGATGCTGGGAATGAGAACCCACCTCCTTTGGAGGAAATTCCATAGTCTTAGGATTTCAACACCAACACTTACCAGTAGAATCAGTATAGGTTGAATCCTGAGGCTCTGGAGGTGACTAGAGTTTTTGTGTTACCAGCAGTACTGATAGACACAAAGTTCACAGTCTTGAGTGGATTACTTTCGATATTGCTGAATCATGGGCCATTTGTGGACATACCATCGCAAGATCTTTATAGCCACCTACACAATGTGGCATTTATCTGTAAGAGTGTGATAGGAACACAGAATATGTGTATGGATGTTGTGAGACTTGATGTCTTCCCATAGTCTCTTACTGGAAATGATCCATTATGGCTTTATGAGCTCCCGTAGAGATGAATCACTAGTTCGGCAGACTTGTAGGAGGCTTTTTTAGAAAGCTACTTCCCTAGATCAAAGAAGCTCAAGTTGAAGGACTATATAAATAACTTCGAGCAACTTCCTGGTGATTTGATAAGCATTACTTGGTAGTGGTTCATAAAATGTCTGAGCAGCATCCCTGACCACAAAATAGTTGATGATACCTTGGTGGAGATCTTCTACTGTGCCCTTGATAAGAATAGTCAGGCCTATGCTGACACTATCCTGGGGGGCATATTTCTAAATCAATCACTTGCAAGGATTGCGTAGCAAATGGAAATAATGGTTAAGACAAATCATGCATGGGGCAACAGGATAGAGCTTCCATAAAGAGTTCATGTGTTATTAGTATAGGTCTAGAGCAAGTCAGAATTAATGAAGAAATTATACAGCAGCTTGCTCAGATTCGCTCAGGTATGGAGGTGATTATGGAGCAAAGCCAAGAGATAGTGAATGCAGTAGTTCATCAACCTTCACATGCAACCATGTATAATGAGCCATACTATGAAGAGGATGTATGTTTTTCTACTGATTAGATGGGGGGGTTTGGACTTTGGTAGAGATGGAGCTTACACGGATAATCGTGAAGGTTATTATGATAGGAACAGGGGTCTAGATGCAGATTGGGCTCACAAAGAAGGCTTTAGAAATGGTCTTATATGCCACCATAGAACGACAATGCAGGTGCAAGCAATTCCAGAATTATGGAGATGTTTGATCGTCTATTGAAGAAGGATAAGATGCAGGATGAGACTCTTAGGGGCACGAAAATCAGAGATTTCAAGTATTAATCAGAAAATAGAGGCTTACTCCATGGCTATCAAATAGCTAAAACAATAGTTCAGTCATGTATCAACTCAACTAAATCACCATCAGAGGGGTACACTGCCTTGCAATACAGTGCAAACTATAAAAAATAAAGGGCAGTGTATGGAGGTCACTACTCGGGGTGGCAAGAGCACTATTGATCCTCTCATGCCAATTGATGCAGAAGATGTCTAAGATGAGATGATTGCGGCAAAAGATGCAGATAAAGGATATGATAATGGGAAGGATGGGGTGAGTGAAGCTACAGATGTGCCACAGATGCTGAAGCCTGTCCCTAGGCCTCCTCTTCCCTCTCTCAGAGAATCAAAAAGAAGGATGAGGAAGGCAAATTCAAGCACTTTCCCCCCATGCTAAAGCAATTCTCTATCAACATCCTTTTCATCAAGCCATTGGAGAAGATGTCAAGGTATGCAAAGTACATACAGGACTTGGTCACCAAAAAGCACATTGTGAGTCAGAAGCTTTGCCAAGAGCTTCAACATTGCACTGCTATTGCTATGAGGTCCTTGGTTCAGAAGAGAAAAGATCCAGGTACTTTCACCAGACCCTGCATCATTGGAGATATAGAGTTCGCACGGGCACTATATGATCTAGGTGCCAGTAAAAATCTAATGCCCCTTGCGATCTACAAGAAGCTTGGATTGGGAGCCCAACTTCAACTAGCATGCTATTATTGATGGCGGATCACATGGTGAAGAAGCTTGTAGGGATATTGTATGATTTATTGGTAAAAGTGTAAGAGTTTATATTTCCTACAGACTTTGTGATCCTAGATTGCGAAGTTGACTTTGATGTCCCAATCATCTTGGGAAGACCATTCCTAGCCACTAGACGAGCCCTAGTGGATATGTAGGTTGCTCAACTCAGGTTTAGATTAAATTTCAAAGAAGTCATCTTCAATATTTGTCAGTCTATGAAGCATCCAGATGAGTTAAAAAGTGAACTCTAGGCGATTACCGAAGTCTGAGTAATCATTGTATCCAAGGCGTGCCGCAATAGTTAATCAGGCGCTGCTTAGGAGGCATCCCAATGTGGAGGCTGTCACTTAGGTGCCCATGTATGTTTTTCTTTGACCCCTTATGTTCTATTTTATTTTGATTTTGTGCATTGGGGATAATGCACATCTTTTTTAATGGGGTATGGGTAGTTATGGACCTTAGTGAAGTTTGAGTAGCTTGGTCTATAACTACCCCAATTTCTGATCCCGGAGCTTTCTTTCCTGTGTTCTTTTTCCCTGTGGATATTTAATTTCTATTGAACCAATATTTTTAGGATGTTTAGATAATATTTGTAGCATATAGTACCAACATTTGTGTCGTATAGCATGTTTTTATGTTTTGTTTGAAAAAATGATACCCACCAAAAATTGTGATTAGTAGTTAAATAGCAACCATGCATGTTTAGGTGTCTGACAATATCTGTTTTGATAATAAGGGTACATTGAGATAAAAAAGCATGATATGTGCATCTTTTATTGATAATATATATAGTGCTATGTGAGCGTGGACATGAATTGCTAAATTCATGTATTTTGTGCTAATTCAGAACTTGCCCTGTTACTCTAAGTTAAATTGTAGATTGATTGAATTTGGAAAGGATCCTAGGTCATTCTTCTTAAATAATCCACTTTAGCCTTAAAATGACCAACCAAAATGATGATATAATCCCTTGTTCCTAATGTTTGAGCCTAATATATACCTATTCTTTGAAAACACTGATTAACCGAGCCTTGTTAGTTGTAAAATCCTGAAATTGGCTCTGGTCTTTCCTAGAATATTTTGTACCTTGACTGAGGAAAAAATCCTAAGTTGAGGGTGGCTACCAAAAGTTGCCTTGGTTTGGAGGATGGATATTATGCATCTCAACACAGGCCAAAAGCCTAAGTTGACGATGGTCAGTGTAAGGGTGAAACATAAAAAAAAAGAGGTGAGTTATGAATATGGAGAAAAAGAGTAAAATCATATACTGAGTGCAACAAAAATAAGTGATGGCTTAGTTATAAGCTAAAAAACAAGCGAAGTGTAAAAACAAGGCAAAAAGGTGAAAATAACAGAGTTGGTGGGGAAAAAGTGTAAACAATATTGTGTCAAAAAGGGCCTTTAGTCACTATTTTTCCATAATATCATACCAAAGTCCCCTGACCTGCGTTATAAGCCTAGAAAGTCCTAAAGTGATCCTAGTCTAGTTAGTTGAAGGTTTGAGTCATGAGTATAGGGGCAAGCCTATGGTATTAGTCATTGTGCATGAATATCTTTTATGAGAGTGAGTGGTTTTGCACAAATTATTGAGTGAAAAAAATTTGACTTCTTTCTGTGAAGGCACTTGCTTTGCATTGTGAGCTCTAGGCTTATTTAGTGATCGTGGATTGTTAATAATAACTTGCTTGTCATAGTTGTGTTGTTGCATGCACCAGTTTGCATTGATTTACTAAATAGCTATATAATCCTATTTTGACAAGTTGGTGTGGGTATCTAAGTATGTCATTTATATGATGTATGTCATCGATTTGAGGTTTGTGTGTTACTGTATTGTCTATATAGATTGAGTCTGACGCTTGACAACAAGCAATAATTTAAAGTTTACGGTGTTGATGTGCTGCCAAAATACAATAGTTTTGATGCTTTAAACTTGGATTTTTGTGTGTTCTCAATGTGATGTTTATTGGTTTTATGTGTTTTTGTGTCTATATTTGCTGGATTTCAAGTTGGCCATAAATTTGGGGAACGTTAGAGAAGTTGTTGCAGATTTGCTGTTATACGATACCCTCTATGAGTTGTAGACCATTCTATGGGTCGTAGAAAAGTTTCATGAAGATTTCCAATAATTTGTTGATTTCTGAAGTTCATTCTACGAACATATAAATGAGTCACAGAAGAGTTTATGAGTCGTAGAAGAGGATCATGCCCTGAGGATCAAAGACTTGGACTTTTAAAATTACATCAGATGAAACCCGAGTCATAAACCACTTTATGAGTCATAGAGAGGTGTCGTAGAATTGAAGTCCAAACTTCCAGCAGCTAAGTATGAGACCCTGATTATGGGCCGTAAACTTCAATATGGGTCATAAAGAGCTTTCGTATGGCATGCCGACTAGTTCTCCTATTTTATTTAAAATATGAATTTAATTATTATAAATAGGTCTTATAGGTTATTTTTCATAAGTTCTCTCCTAGTACTCAAAGAACTCAATATTTTAAGAGAGAAAATTGTATGAGAGTTTATGAGAACACTTGTAGTTGAATTTAATCTTAAAATTGTAATTCTTACTGAACTTGGATTGCCTGTTCTTAATCTATTGTGTAAGTGTTTAATTATATCTTCTCAATTCATAATTTCTGCATCTACAGATAGCATGAGTAGCTAAATTCGCAGCTAGGATTGTGGGAACTATGAAGAACTAACAAAGTAAAATCGAATAATTCACAATTCTTGGAAGTTGTATATGCATGTATTAATTAACTCACTTTGTTTTGTATATTTTCTAGTAATGGCCAATATTAAAACTCACTTAGTGTTACTGACTGGAGCAAGGTAGTAATGAATAGGAAAAGAGATTAATTAACAGGATTCGATTGATATGCTCTCATCTAATCAATCAAACTGGGCCAAGGGGACATTGTATTGGGACTAATATGTAATGGTTAGTAATGCACACTATCGAGATGGGTCAAGTCGTACAGTGAAATTCACCTTTCACCTTTTACCAAAGGGCTTGGTGAACTTAAATTATCTTCCTGCATGTTATACACTAAACAAGAATTAGGTTATCTAGTGAAACTGAGTTAAAGAATCATGAGGAACATAATACCCTAGTTATTGTCTATTATTGACTTCTCTCTTATGATAGTTAGTTAGTTTACTTTTCTATTGACTATTGTAAACCCCCCTCCCCTTTTAGGGAATTGAGTCAGTTAATTACTCGGATTACAAATTGGTGAATTTTCTTGAGTCTAAGTATGATCGACCCTAACTGTGGTTAGGTTCTATATCTTAACAGCGACCACTTTATCCTCTAAAAAGGAGGTTTAAATTGGGCGACATCAGATGACCTCAGCTTTGAATATTACCTTGGGGATGAATTAACTTATTTCTATTTATGTGGTTGTTGATATCATAATCTAGTTAGCTGGTTTGACTGAACAGAGTTAGGCTTGTTCTAGGATGCCTTAACTAGGGGTCAGGATACTCAAGATAGACTGAGGACTGCTTAGAGTTGGTACCTAGGGTTATGCTAACCCTATATGTCGATTTGCATAGCTTGAGATTGGAAATAGAGTGGTTCTGAGGGCATCGCCCCTGAGAGAAGTCATGAGGGTTGGGAGGGTAAGTGATCTTGGCCTCGACATACTAGACCTTTGTGGCTACGAAATAGGTTTAGACAGTTGCGCCTGAGTTAGCCCTACCCTAGGTTATTTTGCTATATATCCTATTTTTGGCATATCAATGTTGTGATGGTGTATTTTAGATGAGTTACTTGTTCCCCAATGTGTTTTTGTTGAGTTAGATGATGGTCGAATATTTTTCAAGGAGGTTTTGGTGGTGGACATTCTAGTGTTTGTACCAGAATTTATTATGGCCATTTTGAGTGGTTGATTGTGGTTGTTGGGCTGACTATTATGCTGTGTAGCATGAATATGGTGACTTATCAGCACTGGTGGCTACTGTTGTGGTTCCCGCCAAGGGTTTATTATTAAACATTACAAAATAAAGACTAAATGATAATAGCTACTGAGGACTATGTTTGAGAAGTGATATATGGATGTTTGGGTATGAAGGGAGGTACTGAGAGTCATTTGAGTGGATGGCTTGTTAGGTATTTGCTACATTGGTGAATATTTGATGGCGATGCCAGGTAGATTGGATAGCAAGTGAAAGGGGTTTAGGCCTGTGTATAAATATGAGCATGATAGCTATAGTCTGTCATTTTTTATTAGCATGTGGGGCTTTCGTGATTGATAGTGGGAAGGGAACTGAATTATTATAGAATACAGAACATTCTTATGACTGATATGCTCCTGATGTGTATTAGAGCCCATAAGTATGCATGTAGTCATACTTTCATGGACGAAAGTCCTATTATACCCTATAGGTCATTTCTATGGTTTTGCAGTTATTATATTGATTTGAGCACGTGTATAGTGACATAGGGCCATTGATGATTTGGTGGGACTATTGGGGTGATTATTAGTCAAATTATTCAGGAGTTATGTAGTTTTTTTAGTTAACTAGAAAGTTACCCTATAAAATGAGTTTTCAAGTAAAGTCCAAGTAAATGGCTTCGGAATAAAATTTTGATGATTCCATTAGTTCCGAAATGGCCGAATTAGGTTGGGAGCATATACGATGCTATTATATCATGGTTTGCAAATTTAATCACCAAAATGAGTTAATATTTGACTTAGTCAATACTTTCGAGAATCATGCCCCTTACGAGAATTTTGATAGCTCAGTTGGCTTTGAAACATCAATTTTGGTCTAGGACGACCCCTTGCTTCATATTGGGATGTCTGGATGAGATTTGACCCCTCGGGGGCTTTCCATTCAGTGTTGTGTTTAAAGATGTGAGACCCTTATGTTATTGTGAGAAGCTCCATTGGGAATTTTGATTACACCGTTGGATCCAAAATGTTGAAATCCATATCGTTACATAGTTCATTTTCAAAAATCGGAGTCCAAATGAGCCTTAAATGATGAAAAAGTGATTGAAAGGTTAAGGAGGATAGAATGACGTGGCAATCTTTGTTGCTGCCATATGGCATGATCTGGTGCTGCCACATGGCAGAGAGGTGTCAAGGCATTGTAGTCTATCTATATATATGGCCTTCAAATAGCAAATACACACACACACACAGATATATATATCTATATATATCTATATATATATAGAGAGAGAGAGAGAGAGAAAGAGAGAGAGATGTACACACATTTCTCTAACTTTACATGGCTATTTTGGGAGCATTTCTTATCCGATTTCAGTGATTCAAAGGTCCACATCACTCGGATGTTTTCGAGGAACATTATGGTGAAGTCAAATTTAGGATTTGGCATATATTTTGAGGTAAAATTTCTGCTTTGAAATGTTTTTGCTCTCGTAAATAGTGAAAAAATTTACATATTAATATCGTGATCGATTCTTGACGAAATGTAGCAAAACTTGAGTCTAAACTGATCTACATTCTAAGAGTAACATTATGATATGCTATGTTTCTACTAATTATGATTAGTTTTCAAGAATTTTGACTGAAAAATTTTGAAAAGAATGTTTCTTTGATAAAGTTTTTATATTCGATTTTGGGGGTTTTCTCGGTCTTTTGGGGCTTATTTTGAGCCAAATTTATGTCTCTCGACTAAAGTTATCATGGGGAATGTTTTTCAAAATTTTGTTTGAGATTTGGGGTATGGGCCTCATTTTTTTCATTTTAATCCTTTTTAGCCTAATTTCACTAAGATAATACAACTAATGTGATCGTGTGAATATTGTGAATTTATCTCAGTATCTAAAAAGCATCAGGAAGAGATTCGAAAGAGAAAATCTCAATTGGATTGAGTCAGGACGTGAGGGATCATCTGCCAAGTAGGCTAGGGTTTCTCTTAACCTTAGACTAAATTGAAATACATGTGTAATTGAGCTAGAATGTTTAGAATTGTATTGTGTATGGGTTGAGCTATGGAATAAATATTATATATAGTGGGTTTTATATTTGTATGTGTTATGAATGATAATATGGGACTACAGTTGTGGTACTAAGGGTTGTGTTAGCTATAGCTACTATGATAGCTGAGGTTCGACATGATTTGACTATGAGAGGGCCTAAAAGGTACTAGTTAGGGTTGTGACCATGTGACGGGTATGTACACTAAGCTTAACTCTTACTTGTATATATGTGCAGTGTGAGGCTATCGAAATATACTAGCTCAAGAGGATGATACGTGATTACACGTTACCCATTGAACTGAATCCAGTACCTATATATGATTCTAGGGGTTCTGGGCTATTGGTATATATATGTATGATGTGGATATAGTTTCCTGTAACTTTTCTAAGTACTTGTGGTAGAATTTCTCGATTTAAACATGATTTTATTTGTCCTATGGTTTATATGATCCTTTTTACATTGTTATCCACGATGTACTTGAGCTATTAGTTAGTGACTTGAGAAATAGACAATGTTATGGGAATGGTTATAGTTGTCCTCCTAAGGGAGCCTTGCGATATATGATATGGGATATGTTGCTACTAAGTCACATTATGTAAGGAGTCAGACTATAGAAGGCCTTCATGGTGCAAGGATTTTGGTTTCAGGATATTTTTGACCAAGGTGGAACTTCATGGGCACCTCTACGGGCCATGTGACTCACCAAGGGTCATGTAGAGGATCATTGAGGTGACCTTTGGCCTTGTGTGTTGAGTGTTAGCCTTAACTTTGGAGTTCAAAACCAACGCTTGCACCACATAAACCACATACATGGTCTGTGTAGCACTTCACTAACCATGTGGTGGCTTATGTGAGCAGCCTTGGCCTTGAAAACCACATGTTTGCCAAGGCACTTCACATATGAACCTCATACAATCTATATGATCCTTCAAGGGTCATATGGTCTTTTGTATAGGCATTGGTGCAAAATTTTTTCTAAGTATGGAATCACTATGTCGAAACTTTATCAGTGAAATTTTGTTTAAGAGTAGCACAACGGAAGTCCACATGGTCCTGTGACCCGTACACAGTCTGTGTGACCCTCGTACGGGACCCCTGGCAAGATTTTGACTTCCATTTCATTAATGGCATTCTTATAAATCTGACTGTTCCTAAGGGTCATTTATGACTTTCTAACCTATCCAAAACCTCTCAAAAGACCTATAATCTTCTATCTCATTCAAATTTAATATTACACTTAGAATTATTCAAACTCTCTCATAAGAACTCCTCTCAAGTGAACTAGTGAAGGCTTAGCTTGAGGATTAATGAACAGCTCTCTTCTTCATCAAATTTTTCTGTTTCTTCTTGGTAAGCTAAGGTATGTGGGATTGATTCATAGTCTCTTTCAACTATGAAGACCCCAAATTCTTTTACACTAAATTTTATGAAATTAAGCTTACCTTAAACATAGGTCTTTTGTATTATTATTTATTTGATTCAATTGAGATATGGTCTATCTTGCATTGTTGTTTCAAAAGTTATTTAAGCCATAGTATGATGAATCACATTACGATTATGAAGATTTGAATATGCATGTTCCCTTGAAAGTGTGATTTAAACATGGATAATCTAAATTGTGATTTTAAAGGTGAATTTACTTATGGATTTACTTGAATTTCTTATCATAAAGTTGATTTAAGCATGAATCTCTATTGCCCATATTATTCTCATATCATTCATAGTATATGCATGGATGAACTGTGCTTTCATGAAGTTTATGATATGGGCTAAGTTCCAAATATGATGATGTCTATGGTTTTTCAAGCAAGTTAAGGGTATGACAAGAATGTGATCACATAATGTCTATGATATGGCTCTTTGAGCAATGATAGGTGTTTTACACCCGATGTATATGTATGGAGTTATTCCTATGCATGAAAGTATGACATGAAGTGTGATTTGGCTTTTGAACGAAGTATGTATGGCTTTTACCTAAGTATGCATTATTATGATTTGACAAGACTTATGGCTCTTTTTACAAGCACATATATATAAATATATATTCCATAGGATGATGACTTAGTACCGAATGAGATTGGAGGCAGAGAATGCTATCACCAAGGGTCCTTACTCCTTTTTCATAACTATGTGCCTAACATTGCCTCATGTTTATGCCTCTTTAAGGGATGATGAATGTTAATGGATCTATCACTGGCAAGTAGGTCACCTCTTATCCATTTTGGGGAAGACAATGGAGTTCCAAGTTATAGCTCACTTGGTTTTATGTCGATTAAGGTCCCATCCCCGTTATGTGAAGTATTTTAACATTCATGCATCATGCATTTCATGGCCTATCAATATATTATTCTTCTTGGTTATATACTTGCTTCTATATATGTACCCTTGTCATCTAGAATTAAATGCATATTTAATAAGTTCATATGAATTGTATGCATGTATACTTAGTTCATTCAAATGTACTAACACATACTTTTTGCCTACATGATCTAACTATGTAGGGATTGGAAACTATATATATCCACCTTTTGATGGCTAATTTCAATCTTGTGAAAGTTATTATGGTGAGTCTTATCTTCCAAGTAGAAGCCATCATCCATCTACCTCATGTTGCTTTTACTTGTGTTATTTACTTTGAGGGTGAGGCTGGGATATGTCCTAGGTCCCGTCCTATTCTATGATTAGAGCATTGTTGGACAACTTATAGACTCTTATAAGGATATATGTTATGTGTTGTTATTTGGAGATTATGGTTACGAATATCTATTAGATATGGTTATTATGATGTGTATTTATGTTATGATATGGAAAATATGGACGATCCTAAGCCCACTTTTTCCCCATAGAGTGAGTCATACTTACCCATCCCTTAGTTTTTATGTGTTATATATTATGTGCATTCATAGAATCCCTATCCCTATGATATCCCCATAGTGTGAGTCATACTTTCTCGTCCCTTAGAACTATGTGTTTATTATTTCATTATGCGCTTCCGAACAATGATCTGAATTTTGATACTTTGAGGCTAGTTTGGGGACTCTCAAGTTTCCCTTCACCATATCACTCCTAGATCTTAGGTCCGGGTCATGACAAGCTTGGTATCAGGGCTCTACGTTTACAAATAATCCTTGGAGTCCAACATGCCACGTCGAGTAGAGTCTTATTCATGAGTGTGAAGTATACCATACCTATGAGTAGAAGGCTATAATGGCATTCTAGGTATTATCTCACTTTTTCATGTTTTATGTTATGCTTTGGACCATGTATTAAGATTTTCTAACCCTGATAATACCCTTGCTATATTACAGAAGATGCCTCCACAAAGAGGTCTCCTACCTAGACAGTCCCAGGTTAATAAGGACCAAGTTCCTTAAGGGCCTATGGAAGAGTCAATCACTAATGGTAAATTCTATACTACTATTTTCCATGCTTACCTAAGTGGTGACCACCTAGACTAGACAGGCTAATCTTTCTCCTCATGATCCCACTCCGGCTGCTAGAGTGAGAGATTTTCTTGGGTGAATCCTCCAGAGTTCTATGGATCAAAGGCTGATGAGCATGTTCAAGACTTCATTGATGAACTCACTATAAGATATTGATTATTATAGGAGTTACTTCTGAGGAGAAAGTTGAGTTAGCTACTTATCAATTGAAGGATATGGCTCAAGTATAGTACACTCAGTGGTTAATGGAGAGGGTTTGTGGTGATAGGGTCTATTGGGAAGAGTTTAAATTTCCCTTTCTAGATTGTTTCTTCCCTCTTGAACTTAGGGAGGCTAGAATGAAAAAATGTATCAACCTCAAATAGGGTGGTATGAATGTAAGGGAATATGCCCTCAAGTTCACAAAGCTCTCCAAGTATGCTCATTGCTAGTGGCTTGCCCAGTTGCATGAATACATAAGCTTATTTCTTAGATCTATAATTTAGTAATGAAATAATGTTGTATGGCTATGCTTCTTCGAGATATGAACATCTCAGACTTATGACTTATGTTGAACATATTGAAGGGAAAAAGCTCAAGGGGAGGAGGGTTAATGATTCTAAGAGGGACCATTATGATGGTGGGTTCTCCAACTCTAAGTATGGTGGTGGTTATTGTCACTTCTAATAAGGCCAAGGTTCAAATGCAAGGTTTGCCAATGCTAGGGTGCCTTCTCATAAGGCACTGGGTGGAGGTGGGTCATTACTTCCCCTGTGTGACAGGTATGTAAAACATCACACCAGTACTTGTTGGAGAGATTTGGGTGCTTGTTAGGTGTGGTGATAAGAGCCGCAAGGTTACTGATTGTCCTAACATTGCCCAAAAGGGTCAGGGTAAGGTGACTTAAGGTTATCAAGCCCAATAAAGAGTTCCTCAAAGTGGTGTTCCCAGAAAGAATAGGTTATATGCTTTGCATGCTTGATAAGAAGTAGAGGAAGCCCTAGATGTTGTGACTGATTTGTTAAGATTCTTTGATTTCAATGCTTATGCTTTGCTTGATCCGGGTGCAAATTTATGTTTTGTGACTCCTCTTTTGGCTGTTAACTTTGGTTTAAACCCTAAAATCTTGAGGGTGCCCTTTTCAGTTAATATTCCCATGGGTGAATCTATTGGTTCCCAAAGAGTTTATCGACGTTGTCCTATGTTTGTTTTGCATAAAGTCCTTCCATATGATCTTGTGGAACTTGAGATGTTTGATTTTGATATTATTCTTGGGATGGATTTGTTGCATGCTTCATATTCCTCTATAGATTGTAAAACCCAAAAGGTCAAGTTCCAATTTCTGTAGGAAACTCTTTTGAATGGAAGGGTACTGACTCTATTATTAAAGGTCAGTTTGTTTCCTACTTCAAGGTCCAAAAGATGATTTCTAAGGGGTATATCTATCATATTGTAAGAGTCAAAGATGTGGAGTCTGAATCACCTACTCTTGAATTGGTTTCAGTGACTAACGAGTTTCTGAATATGTTTCCCAAAGATTTGCCAGGTATTCCTCCCAAAAGGGAAGTAGACTTTAGCATAGATCTTCTCTCGAATACTCAACCTATCTCTATTTCTCCTTATTGTATGGAACAGCTGAGTTGAAGGAGTTGAAAAATCAGTTTAAGGACATGTTAGAGAAAAGCTTCATTAGGCCAAGTATATTGTTGTGGGGTGCTTCGGTGTTCTTTGTAAGCAAGAAAGATGGGCCTCTTCAAGTGTGCATTGATTATAGGCAATCGGATAAGGTAACCATCAAGAATAAATACCTATTGCCAAAGATCGATGACTTATTTGATCAACTTCAAGGAATCACCCATTTCTCAAAGATTGACCTTGTTTCCAGTTATCGCCAATTGAAGGTTAGGGAGTGTGACATTCCCAAGATGACTTTTCGCACTAGATATGGGCATTTTGAATTTATGGTGATGTTGTTCAGTTTGAGAAATGCTCTGATTGTGTTTATGGATCTCATGAATCGAGTGTTCAAGCTGTTTCTTGATAGTTTTGTAGTTACCTTCATCTATGATATCCTTATTTACTCCTGAAGTAAGTGGGGGAATATGGATCATTTGAGGTTGATTCTTCAGACTTTGAGGGAGAAGTACTTGTATGCTATATTTAGTAAATATGAGTTTTGGTTGGTGAGGTAGCTTTCCTTGGTCATGTGGTATCCGGTAATAGTTTTAAAGTTGACCCCAAAAAGATCGAGGTCGTGAAGAATTAGCCTAGACCATTGACTCCTTTAAATATTCAAAATTTTTTGGGGTTGGTTGGTTATTACAGGAGGTTTGTTGAAGGTTTTTCATCTATTGAATCTCTATTGACCAAGTTTACTCAAAAGAAGGCCAAGTTTGTATGGCTGAATGAATGTGAGAAGAGTTTTCAGACTTTAACGATTGGCTTACATCTACTCCTATTTTGACTCTACCGGATGGTTCAGATGGATTTGTGATATATTGTGATGCTTCTTGGATTGAGTTTGCTTGCATGTTTATGCAACATGGTAAGGTGATAGCTTTTGCATCCAGGCAATTGAAGGTGCATGAGCGTAATTACCCGACTTATAATCTTAAGCTAGCGTCTGTGATATTTTCATTGAAGATTTGGAGACATTACTTGTATAGGGTACATTTCTATGTTTTCACCAATCACAATAGTTTGCAATATGTGTTCACCCAAAGAGATCTTAACATAAGGCAAAGAAGGTGGTTAGAG
The DNA here is from genome assembly GCA_025642045.1 of Solanum sejunctum. Classification (NCBI taxonomy): domain Eukaryota; kingdom Viridiplantae; phylum Streptophyta; class Magnoliopsida; order Solanales; family Solanaceae; genus Solanum; species Solanum sejunctum. Next base: position 20,171 of record JAOTQJ010137402.1, on the reverse strand, counting down.
CTCCTTATAGACTATAATATGAGTGTTCAATATTATCTCGGCAAGGAAAGTGTTGTATTCGACACTCTTAGTAGCTTATCTATGGGGAGTGTGGCTCATGTTGATGAAGGAAAGAAAGAGTTGGTAAAGGATGTTCATCATTTGGCTAGATTGGATGGCTCTAATGAAGGCGGTATTCATGTTTAGAATGGGGCTAAATCTTCTATGGTTGTTGATGTTTGGGCTAAGCAAGATTTAAACCTATCACTGGTTGAGTTAAAGAAGTTAGTCACCAAAAAAAAGATAGAGATTTTCTCCCAAGAGGGAGATGGTGTACTTCGATATCAAGATTGATTGTGTGTTTTGGATGTTGATAATGTTAGGGGAGTGATCATGAGTGAGGCCCATAACTCTTATTATTATATTCATTTGGGATCTACCAAAATGTATTGGGATTCAAGAAAGGTGTGTTGGTGGTATGGTATGAAGAAAGATATAGCAAAATCTTTGTCTGAATGCCCTAATTGTCAACAATTAAAGATAGAGCATCAAAGGCCCTATAAGGTATACATCAACCGTGCCAAGAAAATCCTTTTTTGGCGAAACATTGCAAAAATAGTAGTTGTCTGCAACTAGTCCATGATGCAGACATGGCGTAGACCAGTTCAAAAAATTTGAAATTGCTTTTTTTTACTCCAGGGCAATTAGGTAATAACCCAATACCTATATATCGGAAAGTCCCTCATTCTTAAGCCATTTTGAGCCTTAAAAACTAAACAAAAACCTCTCAAGTTCCTTTTTAATCTTCATCAAATTCTGCATCCATTCTCAAGGTTTTCAAGAAGTCTTGTTGGAATTCAAGGAAACCAAGTCAAGCCCCTAGTCCTCCTTAAGATTCAAGTGTCCTAATCTCTTTCCGAATCTAAGGATTTCATTCAAGCTTCAAGTCTCCATTCAAATCTTCATCATGAAAATCTCCAAAGTCAAGGTATGTTGGTTTCAACCATTGGGTCCTTTCACCCATGGTGCCCAGTCCTCTTTTTTACATAAACTGCATACTTATAAGTTGATTTACTTATGGGTCTTACTTATAAGAATTTGCCTACGAACTATGTTAGGGTTTTATAAAAGTGTGATTGTTTAAGCATGTTTTGAGCTACAAATCTTTGCTCAACTTTGAGATTTGATGAAGGATTTTGATGTATGTTTTATGAAGGTATTACCAAATGTTGGTGAGTGGTTTACATTGAATTCACATACATGATTTCACTCTTGAATTGCATGATTTTGTACTAGCATTACATACCCACCAAGTGTTTGATAAAATGCCTTTTTTAGAATTCTTAAAGTTTTGATGAATTGTTGGTTGATTTATGAGTCAAGAGACTTTATGATGATTTTGGTCCTTCTAAAGATGTATTTAAGTCATGAAAATGTTGATGATGTTGTAGGGGTTTTACTTCTTGTAAACCTTTGATGTTGATGCTAATGTAAGGGTAATGTTGATGATGACTTATTCTTATGTATGATGATTAGGCTCACCATTGGAGGTCAGTGATGTTAAGAGCTACTCGTGCCATGTCACTATGTTTGTTGCAAGTTATTAAAGTACGATTACCTTATATATTTCATTTGATTATACCTAGCACTGAGTGGACTAGAGGCTAGTCCCCAAGTACTAAAATTACATGCCACCGTAGGTGAAGAAATTAGAGGCGAGTCCCAAAATCTCTAAGAGGCAAGTACCCTAAATATGAGGGCTTGAGGTGAGTACTCTAGTCCGGGCTTGATATGAGTACCCGAGTCCAATAACTAGAGGTGTGTACCTGGTTTACATAAGGCTCAGTGGATCCACTTACTCATTAAGAGGTTCACCTTGGCAAGTAACTTCCCCTCTTATGGTATAGGGTTGACATAAGGTTTCCAAATTGTAGCTCTCTTGGTCTTATTTTATGTCGGTTAAGGTTTCTTCCTACACTTATATATTATGTTTTATTTAAGATAAATGATTTGCAAAGCATGATAGTACTTAAGCATTGATCATATATGCCATATTGTTATTATGCTATCTATTGCTTATCATTATGCATTTTTGACTATGTTGCCTATCTCTTGTTGCATTGCATCCTACATACTTAGTACATTCAAATGTACTAACGTATACTCTATGCCGACATGATGTTACCATATAGGGTCCGGAGCTCTATTTGACTATGCTCCTCCATATGGCTTCTTTGACATATTGAAGATAAGTTTGGTCAGTCCTCAAGTTCGAGGACACTATCTACTTTCTCTTGTTACTTCTAAAGTTCTTTATGTTGATATTTGACATTATGAGGGTGAGCTCAAAAAATATCGTGGCCCCGCTCCTATCTAAGTTTAGATATGTTGTTAGAATATTATGATGTATCTATGCTATGAGCTTGACTCTTTATGATTTATGATATCAAAGAATTTCCTTAGCCCCGTTTATCCCTATTTTACTCTATTGTTATTGTATAATTACTTCCGCGACCAAGAATGTGTAATGATATGCTAAGAGGCTTATTTGGGGTCCCTTAAGGTTCCTCATTCATCGTATCACGTCTAGGCCCTAGGTCTAGGTCATGACCTGGATGACTAAATTGGCTCATTTTCTAATAGTCAAGAGTACCTTAAATGCCAAAGATTATGCATAGTTGTATATCCAAGAGTTGGTGAGATTACATGGTGTTCCTAGGTCTATCATATTGGATCGTGGCACCTAATTTCCTTTTCAATTTTGGAGATAATTTCAGAGAGGACTTGGTACTATAGTGAAGTTAAGTATCGATTTTCATCCTCAAACTGATGGATAAGCTGAAAGGATAATTCAAATTTTGGAGTACATGTTGAGTGCTTTTGTGTAGGAATTCAAGGGTAATTGGGATGATTATCTACTATTTATTGAGTTTGATTATAATAGTAGTTCTCCTGCTAGCATTGATATGATCCCACTTGCAGCGTTATATGGTAGAATATGTAGATCTATGATAGGGTGGTTTGAGTTGGGAGAGATGGCTTTGATTAGCTCAGATTCAGTATTAGAGGCCATGTAAAAGGTGAAATTGATTAAGGAGAGGTTGAAAATAGCTCAAAGTCGCCAAAAGTCTTATTCAGATGTTAGGAAAAGGGATTTTGAGTTTCATATTGGTGATTGGGTGTATGTGAAGGTCTCACCCAGGAAGGGAGTGATGCATTTTGGTAAGAAGGGAAAGTTAAGTCTGCAATATGTAAGTCCTTATGAGATTGTTGAGAGGATTGGAACATGGCTTGTAGATTGGATTTGCCTCCGAATTTGAGTTCTATTCACCCAGTTTTCCATGTTTCTATGTTGAGGAAATTGATGAGTGATCCTAGTACAATTGTGGCTTTTGAAGTTGTTGAGGTTGAAGAGAACTTGTCTTATGTGGAAGTCCAGGTTGAGATCTTGGATAGTCAAGTGAAGTAGCTTCACAACAAGGATGTGACTATGGTTAAGATGCTTTGTAGAAATCAACATGTGGAGAGTGAAACATGGGAGACAGAGTTAGACTCAATGAAATAATATCCCCGTCTTTTTCAATCTACTCTAACCTAAGGTATTAGGTTCTTTCTTTTTCCAAGTGGACCTAATTCTAGTACTCATGAATTGTATGATATGACATGCATACACGTGTATGAAATGATTTAAAGATGTTTTAATATGAGTTTTAATGACTTTATGATGGTTAATGATGAAATATGCATTGTGCCTTTATGTTTGGATGTATCATATTTAAGTCAAGCCTTTTAAACCTTGTTCTAGCAGATTCGAGGATGAATGCTCTTGTGAGGGACATGATGTAAGGATCTTAGACTTTGTAAGGACCTAATGGTGCATGGAGTTTGGTTCCAGAAAGTTTTTGACCAAGGTGACGCTTCACCGGCACCTTCATAGGCCGTGTGACTCACCACGGGCCGTGTGGAGGAGCCTTGAGGTGAACTTTAGCCTTTTGTGTTGAGTTATTAGCCATAACTTTGGAGTTCAAGTCCAAGGCTTGCATCACATGAAACCCCCACGATTCGTGTGGCACTTCAATGGCCATGTGGTGGCCTGTGTGAGTAGCCTTGGCCTTGAAAACCACATTTTGGCCAAGGTACTTCACACATGGACCTCATATGGTCCGTATGATCCTTCACGGGTCGTATGGCCTTCCCCATGGGCATTAGTGTGAAAAATTTCTAAGTATGGAATCACTATTGTGGAACTTTATCAGTGAAATTTTGCCTAAGTGTAGCACCACAGAAGGCCACATAATCTTTTTGACCCCTACATTGTTTGTGTGACCCTTTTATTGGACCCCTATTAAGACTTTGACTCTCGTTTCATTAATGATGTTCTTGTAAATTTGGTTATTCCTAAGGGTCATTTATGTCTTTCTAACCTATCCTAAACCTCTCAAAAGACCTATACTCTTCTATTCTCCTTCAAATTCAATACAACACTTAGGATTATTAAAACTCTCTCATAAGCACTCCTCTCAAGAGAACTAGTGAAGGCTTAGCTTGGGGATAAGGAAGGACTCTCTTCTTTATAAAATTCTTCTTCTTTCTTCTTGGTTAGTTAAGGTATGTGGGATTGATTCATGGTCCCTTTCAACCATGAAGACCTCAAATTCTTTTACACTTGATTTTATGAAATTAAACTTACTTTAAACATTGGTCTTTTAGATTATTGTATATTTGATTCAATTGAGATATAGGCTATGTTTAATTATTGTTTCTAAAGTGATTGAAGACCTCATATGCTGAATTGTACTGAGGTTATGAAGATTTTAATATGCATGTCCCCTTTAGAGTGTGATTTAAGCATGTAATCTAAATTATTATTTTAAAGGTGAATTTACCTATGGATTTACTTGAATTTCTTATCATAATGTTGATTTAAGTATGAATCTCTATTTCCCATGTTATTCTCATATCATTCATGCATATGCATGCATGAACTGTGTTTTCATAAAGTTTATGATGTGGGCTAAGTCCCAATTATGGCATGGTCTATGTTCTCAAGCAAGGTATGGGTATGACAAGAATGTGATCATAAAATATCTATGATATGGATCTTTGAGCAATGATGAGTATTTTACACCTAATGTATAAGTATGACGAAGCTATTCTTATGCATGAAAGTATGATGTGATAACTATGATTTAGATTTTTAGCCAAAGTATGCATGATTATGAAGTATGTTTAGCTTTTAAGCCTAAGTATGCATTGTTATGATTTAATAAGACTTATGCCTCTTTTACAAGCACGTGTTTGTATATGTATTCCTGTGGGATGATGACTTAGCACTGAATGATATTGGAGGCAGGAAGCGCTATTCCTAAGGGTCCTTACTCTTTGCTCATAACTATGTGCCTAACATAAGTTCATGTTTATGTCCCTTTAAAGGATGATGAATGTTAATGGATCTACGTTTAGCAAGTAGGTTAGCTCTTTATTCGTTATTAGGATGACGATGGAGTTCCAAACTATAGCTCACTTGGTCTTATGTCAATTGAGGTCCCATACCCATTATGTACAAAGTATTTTGACATTGATGCATCATGCATTTCATGGTATATTGATAAATTATTCTTCTTGCTCATATACTTCCTTCTATATATGTGTCCTTGTCATCAAGCATTGAATGCAAGTTTAATAAGTTTGTATGAATTGCATGCTTGTATACTTATATATTCAAATGTACTAATGTATACTTGTTTCCTACATGATCAAATCATGTAGGGCCTAGAGACTATATCTATCAACCTTCTGATGGCTAGTTCAGATCTTGTGAAAGTTATTGTGGTGAGTTCTATCTTCCAAGGACAAGCCATCATCCATCTACCTTATGTTACTTTTGCTTATGTTATTTTTACTTTGAGGGTGAGCCCGAGAAATCTCTCGGGCCTCAAACTATTCTACTATTAGAGGCAATGTCGGACAACTTGCAAACTCTTGTACGGATATATGTTATGTGTTGCTATTTGGAGATTATGGTTATGGATATCCATTGGATATGGTTATTATAATGTGTACTAATGTTATGATGTGGAAAATGCGGAAGATCCTAAACCCCATTTTGCCCTCATAAAGTGAGTCATACTTACCACCCCCTTAACTCTTATGTGTTATATGCTATGTGTATTCACGTAAATCCCTATCCCTGTGATATCCCATAGCGTGAGTCATACTTTCCTGTCCCTTAAAACTATGTGCTTCTTATTCCATTATGCGCTTCTGAATCAATTATATGAATTTAGATACTTTGAGGCTTGTATGGGCACTCTTGAGTTCCCATCCACTATGTCATTCCTAGACCCTAGGTTTGGGGTCATGACATACTATTAGTGGCTGGCACATGGTTGATTTAGGCAATGTCCTCTATAGCAAACGAGCAGTGATATAATCTTGGGTAGGTGGCATTATTTCGATTGTTCAACCTCTTGGGCTTAGCTTGGGTTACATCGAAGCTACCCTATGAGTTGCTTTACTCAGAGAAAGGGACTGGTAAGGGCCGAATATTGGTTGATGTCATGAGATAGGTACATATTCTGATCTATACTATTGTCTAAGAGATTATGCTACTGATATTATTGGTATATGTTGGCTGTGAGACTACTTATTGAATTCTTGTCGTACTGTGACTTGCTCTGAGCTAGATGTGAACCTATTGGGTCGAGTTGTAATGGAAACCTATGATGTCACTATTGTTGTCAATTTATGCCTTCTTTGCCTGTGATGGGCTAGGTTACAACATGTTAGACCCATTTTTATATAGATTATCATGATATATACGTCCTACATACTATTGTTAGTTGTTGGGCCTCTAGTTCCGTGTATCTGAGATAGAGGTTTGTTCTGATTATCAAAGGGATATGGATACTTACATTGTTAGTGTCATTGCCTATGTTAACTCTGGTATGATATGACTTTGGAATTCTGAATTTAGATATACTGGTTGAGTGAGAGACTATTTGACTTTTCTTCCCAAATAATGCTCCCCGTTATCGTTGAGCTCTGCTGACCATATCTATAGATTCTGGTTCTTGGGTAACATTCCCCATAGACTTGTGTCCCGATATCCGTGATTGTGATGCCAGGTGGCTATTGCACATTCTAAGGACCAAGCATCCACTGAGTTTTGGGTTGAGGACCTCGCTAATTTCATTTTAGGGGTAAGGCCCCATGATTGATATTCTGAGTTGAGACACATTATTTATATGAGGGGGGATTTTTTCTCTTGTGGGGGATACATGGTACCATTCTGCATGCATATTTTAGATCTGGTGCCACGTGCCGGCATAGGGCCGAGGACCCAGTTGATATGTGGTTGTTGGGTCAAGCCATCATGATTGATTATGTATAGGTGAATCCTCTGGGCTTATGGGGGATCAGGAGGCATTTAGGCTTAGACACTAGGCCTTACACCTACTTACAGTCGACCTGTGATCATATGATATTAGGAGTTGGGTTCTATTATGATTCGATTGATCAGATTGTCCGTGGGTGTACCTTCTGGGCTTATGGGGGTCTAATTGGTATACAGGCATAAATATATGGGCCTTGCACCCACGTACGATACTATATCCCGATTGGGGACAATTGTAGAATGGGCCTATATAGCCTTCATCGATTGGTGTTGTTGTTCACTACTTGGTTTGGTTTAGGATACTATTATTCATCACTTGGGTTGGTTTAGGTTATGTTCATTATTTAGGTTAGTTAAGTTATCATTGTTCACCTCATTGGTTGGTTCAATTATAGTTGTTGGGTTTCCAAACATGATTATACCTTGATTTAAGTTCGATTTGCTTATTATTGTTGTACACTATATATATTTGAGCTTTTTATATGTTCATTATTTCACTCGATCAATCGATGATGCTTACCGGGTGCCTCTTTCTCGTATTCATCCCCTACACTTGTGCATTTTCCAATGGTGTAGGCCTAGGTATGGGCAGTGGTTACAGAGTTAGGGGTTTTGGAGTGCTCAACAGACTTTTGGTGTGCACCAGTAGCTCTGGCTTCGCTGCAGTCTCCTTTTTTTTATGGCTATATTTTTCTTTCAGACATTGATCTTATATAATAGAATTATAAATTTATAGGCGCACTCCTAGTTTCTATATTAACTTATGGTTATTGATATATGTGCGCAGACTCGGGCATTGTATGACCCTAATGGTGCTTATAAATTGGTTCTGAAAATTTTTTGACCAAAGTGACACCTTATGGGCACCTCCATGGGCTGTGTGGCTCACCACAGGCCAAATGGAGAGGCCTTGAGGTGATCCTTGGCCTTGTGTATCAAGTGTTGGCATTAACTTTGGAGGTTAAGATCAAGGCACATACCACATGAACCCCACATGGTCTGTGTATAACTCTATGGACCATGTGGTGGCTTCTGTGATAGCCTTGGCCTTGTAAACCACATTTTGGCCAAGGCTTGTACCAAATGAACCTCTCATGAACCATATAACCCCTTCACGATTTGCATGGGCATTGGTGTGAAAATTGTTTAAGTATGGAATCTCCATCTCGAAACTTTGTTAGTGAAGATTTTTCTAAGTATGGCACCATGGAAGTGCACACGGTCCAGTGCCTTGGTACAGATCGTGAGGCTTCCATATAGGACCCCTGGAAATATTTTCTATTCCATTTAATTAATAGTGTTATCATAATTATGGATACTCCTAAGGGTCTTTTGTGACTTTCTATGCTACCTTGAGATATTCCAATGACCTATACTATTCTTCTCTCATTCAAATTCCTTTAAAAATTAGAATCTATTCAAGCTCTCTTAAGAACTCGCCTAAGGTAAACCTTTGAAGATTTGTCTTGGAGATTAAGGAAGGACTATATACTTCATCAAATTTCTTCTTATTTCTTCTTGGTTAGTTAAGATATGCAGGATTGATTCGTAGTGCCTTTCAACTATAAAGGCCCAAACTCTTTTACACTTGATTTTATGAAATTGAGCTTACTTTAAATGTGGGATTTTAAGATTATGGTTTATTTGATTCAATTGTGTCAAGACTTAAGCCTAGGGCCTAGATGTAACATGGCGAATAGAGAATCCGAAGGAGATCCAAACAATCCTCTTAGCATATCAATTACACATCCTTAGTCACGGAATCAAAACATCAACAACAAGAGACATAAAGAATGGAAAAGGGACTAAGGGAAGTCTTGGATAATCATAAAATATTCAAGAGTCAAGATCTTAGCATAATTACATCAGTTATTCTAACAACAACTCTAGCATAGATTTGGCGGGAGTCAAGACACTTTCCGGGCTCACCCTCATAGTATCAAATGTTCAATATAAAGAGATAACAAAAGTAAGAGTACCATAGCTAGTGTCCCCGAACTTGAGGACTCACAAAAGCTTATCTTGAAGATGCCAAACTAGCCACATGGAGGATGACCGTGAGGAGCTCTAGTTCCTACATGGTAACATCATGTAGGAATAGAGCATGCATTAGTACATTTGAATGTACTAAGTATATAGGATGCAATGCCACAAGACATAAGCCAATATAGTTAAAATGCATAATCATAAGCAATGGATAAGTATAATATCAATATGGTGCATGATCAATGCTTGAGGTAAAACATATTTGTAAACCATATAACTTGTATAGAACATAATGTATGTATAGGAAGAGACCATATCCATAGCCCAAGCTAGCTTTACTTGAACTCCAAGGCATGCTACCCCCTTGGAAGGTGATTGAGGTAGATACCCCTCAACAAGGTAGAAGGGCATGCCACCCCCCATCATAGTGGTCAAGGCACATACCTCTTAACAAGGTAGATGGGCATGTCACCCCCTATCATTGTGGCAAAGGTATATACTCCCCAATAAGGTAGATGGGCATAACACCCCACCCCATCCCCCATCATAGTGGTTGAGGCATGTCACCCCCTCAACAAGATAATTGGGCATGGTACCCCCTAATAAAGTGTGGTCAACTTGCAACACTATAGATACTTTTCATGAAATCAACACATTTATACATTCCCTTAATCATCATAGAGTCACTTGGCTTGTAAACCATACAATAGATCATCCATAACTCAAGAGTTCATGTCAAGACATTTTATCAAACACTTGCGGGTATGTAACGCTAGTTCAAAATCATGCAATTCAAGAGTGAAATCATATGAGAGAACTCAATGTAAATAAACCCACCAACACATAGTAAAATCCCCATGCAAGATAGCCTGAAATCCCTCATCAAACCTCATAATAGATTATAGTTTCATAGCTCAAAACATGTATAGTCATAATAGACAAACCATCTTATAGTATAGGTTTAAAATAGGAAAACATGTATCTTAAATCATCATATCATAAAATCCCAACATAATTTGTAATCATAACTCATAATAAGAAATACCCATAAGTAATGCAACTTAAAAACATGTTATTTTCATAAAAAGGAAGGCTAGGCACCAAGGGTGAAAGGACCCAATGGTTGAAACCCACATACCTTGAATTTGGCGATTTCCTTGATCTAGACTTGAATGATACTTGAAGCTTAAATTGAGTTTTTGAGGTTTGGAATTGAGCTTGAGACTTGAATTTGGATGGAATATTTGGTTAAGTGTTAGAGAGGGTTTTGAGAGTGTCTTGAGTGAAAGAGAGTTGAAAAATGGCTAAGTATAGATGTTTTTACGCATAAAAAGGCATAGGTCCAAGACCCCAACGCCTTAGGCCAAAACAGGAAAAATAAGAAAGTCACAACACTGCTCACGACAGTCTGGGTCGCAGAGCCATCGCGAACAGCTTCTATCCCCAAAAATTTTGTGAAAATCATTTTTTTCTATGGGTCCTATAAAATTGGTATTATACCCATTTCCCACTTAATTTTGCCTCATGATCAAGAATATGAAGTTAGATTTTCGATATCACGCATGAATTTTGTGATATATAGAAATTACGATTATGGGCATTTTTGAAGTAAATTTTTGGGGCGTTTCAATATATTCCCCTAGAGAATATTCATCCCCGAATGTCAAAGAAACATACATAAGAGAAGTAATCATGAAGATTTTAGCCTAACATGAATACAACAAATGCATGTAAACATCATTTTAAAAACTTCAACATGAATACCTAAATCACCATAAACTTATCAACATAATCATGAATGCATGCAAATGACATATGGCTGAAACTTAAGACTTGAAATCATATAATGGAATAGTACCTTAGGCTTAAGTAGAGTGAAAGAGATATGGATATCGCTTTCCCATGTCTGCCTCGGCTTCCTATGTGGCACTTTCAACTTGTTAGTTTATCCATTGAACCTTGACGGAAGCTACATCCTTGTTTCTCAATCTCTTCACTTGACTATCCAAGATTTCTACTGGAACCTCTTCATAAGTCAAATTATCTTCCACCCCACCCACAACATCCAAAGGTATAATAGTACTTGGGTCACCCACACACTTTCTCAACATAGATACATGGAAGACCAGATGAACCATATTCATTTTAATGGGAAACTCCAACTCATAGGCCACCTTACCAATCCTCCTCAACACTCTAACTCATTTGTAGAGTTAGTGATTGAAGAAGTTTGGTTGATGTTATGAGATAGGTACATATTCTGATCTATACTGTTGAAGAAGTTGGTTGTCAAAAAGAAGATAGAGGTTTTCTCCCAAGGGGGAGGTGGTGTAATTTGGTATCAAGACTGATTATGTGTTCTGGATGTGATAATGTTAGGAGGGTGATCATGAGTGAAGACCATAACTCTCATTATTCTATTCACGTGGGATTTACCAAGATGTATCAGGATTTTAGGAAAGTGTATTGGTGGCATGGTATGAAGAAACATATAGCCAAGTTTGTATTTGAATACCCTAATTGTCGACAAGTAAAGGTAGAGCATCAAAGCTCTGGTGGTTTGGCTCAAGACATTGAGATTCCTACCTGAAAGTGGAAAGATATGAACATGGATTTTGTGGTCGAGATCCCTCAAACCTAAAAGCATTTTGATTCAATTTGGTTTGTTGTTGATGGATGACTAAATTGACTCATTTTCTATCAGCTAAGACTACCTCAATGCCAAATATTATATAAAATTGCATATCCAAGAGTTGGTGAAGTTGTATGGTGTGCCTAGGTCTATCATATTAGATCATGGAACCAAATTTACTTCTCACTTTTGGAGATCATTTCAAAGAGAACTTGGTACTAAAGTGAATTTAAGTATCACTTTTCATCCTCAAACCAATGGGCAAGCTAAGAGGATAATTCAAACTTTGGAATACATGTTGAGGGCTTGTGTGTTGGTATTCAAGGGTAATTGGATAATCATCTACCACTTATCAAGATTGCTTATAAAATAGCTTCTATGCTAGCATTAGTATGGCTCCTTTGGAGGTTTTGTATGGAAGTAGATGTAGCTCTCCAATAGGGTGGTTTGAGTTAGGAGAGATGGCTTTTATTGGCCCAGATTTGGTGTTGGAGGCTATAGAGAAGATAAATTTGATTATGGAGAGGTTGAAAATGGCTCAAAATTGCAAAAAAAACTTATTCGGATGTTAGGAAGAGGGATCTTGAGTTCGATGTTGGTGATTGAGTATATGTAAAGGTCTCACCCATGAAGGGTGTAATGTGTTATAGTAAGAAGGGCAAGTTAAGTTCCCGGTATGTAGGTCCTTATGAGGCTGTGGAATGGATTGGGAATATGGCTTATTGGTTGGATTTGCATCCGGATGTGAGTTTTACTCACCCGGTTTTTCATGTGTCTATGTTGAGGGAACTTATTGGTAATCATAGTACTATTGTGCCTTTGGAAGTGTTGAGGTTGAGGAGAACTTGTCTTACGTGGAAGTTCCAGTTAAGATTTTGGATAGGCAATTGAAATGGCTTCGAAAAAAAGATATGGCTTCGGTTAAGGTGCTTTGGAGAAATCAACATGTGGAGAGTGCTACATAGGAGGAAGAGTTGGACATGATGAAATGATATGCCCATCTTATAATCTACTCAAGCCTAAGGTATTAAGTTCTTCCTATTTCAAGTGGTCCAAAATCTTTCATTCTTGTGTTTCATGACATGACATGCATACATATGCATGAAAATGATTTCAAAATTTTTTGAATGATTTATAGATGTTTCGATATAAGTTTTAATGGTTTTATGATTTTCAAGTGATAAAATATGGATTATATCTTATGTTATGGATGTTTCATATTCAAGTCAAGCCTTTTAAGCGTTGTTAGAGCATATTCAAGGATTAATCTTCCCAAGGGGGAGATGATGTATGGAGCCAAACTTTGTATGACCCTAATGGTGCTTGGATATTGGTTCTGAAAAAGTTTTTGACCAAGGTGACACCTTATTGGCACCTCCACGGGTCGTGTGGCTCACCACGGGCTATGTGAAGGGGCCTTCAGGTGACCCTTGGGCTTTTGTATCGAGTGTTGGCCTTAACTTTAGAGTTTAAGACCAAGGAACACACTACATAAACCCAACATGGTCCGTGTGGCACTTTATAGACTGTGTGGTAGCTTGTGTGAGTGGCCTTGGTGTGAAAATTTTCTAAGTATGGAATCACCATCTAAAAACTTGGTCAATGAAGATTTTTAATTTCTAAGTATGGCACCACAGAAAGGCGCACAGTCTATGTGCCTTGGTATGGACCGTGAGGCTTCTATATGGGACCACTGGCAATATTTTTCATTCTATTTCATTAATGGCATTCTCATAATTATGGCTACTCTTAAGGTCTTTTGTGGCATTCTATGCTCTCTGAAGACATTCAAATGACCTATACTCTTCTTCTTTCATTGAAATTCACTCAACACTTAGAATTTATTCAAGCTCTCTCTTAAGAACTCCCCTAAGGTGAACCTTTGAAGATTGTCTTGGAGATTAAGGAAGGGCTCTATCCTTCATCAAATTTCTTCCTATTTCTTCTTGGTTAGCTAAGGTATGCTCGATTGATTCATGGTACCTTTCAACCATGAAAACCTAAACTCTTTTACACTTGAATTTAAGAAATTGAGCTTACTTTAGATATGGATTTTTAAGATTATTGTGTATTTGGTTCAATTGAGATATGAGTTATTTTTTATTGTTGATTTTAAAGTGATTGAAGCCCTAATATGTTGAACTGCATGAGTATTATGAAGATTTGAATATGCATTATCCCTTTAAAGTTTGATTTAAGCATGATTAATCTAAATTGTGATTTAAATGTGAATTTACTTAGGATTTACTTGAATTTCATATTGTATTGTTGATTTTTAAGTTTGAATCGCTTTTGAGCATGTTATTCTCAAATCATCCATGGCATATGCATGCATAAACTACGGTTTTCATAAGGTTTATGATATGGGTTGTCCCAAATATGTTTCAAAGCAAAGTATGGGTATGGCAAGAATGTAATCACATAATGTTTATGTTATGGCTCTTTGAGCAATTATGGGTATTTACACTATTATATTTAAGGTGCATCGATTGATCTTGGAGGCAAGGAGGGCTATCTTCAAGGGTCCTTACTTCTTTCTCGTGAAGGTGCTTAAAGGAGCATAGAATTGAGGTTGGAGGCAGGGAGGGCTATACCCAAGGGTCCTTACTCCTTTCTCATATCTATGTTCTTAATAGAGTTATCCTATGTATGAAAGTATGACATGATGTATGTTTGGCTTTTAAGCCTAAGTATGCATGATTGTGAAATGTGATTTGCCCTTTAGGCCTAAGTATGAATGTAAATGATTTGAAAGACTTGTGCCTTTTTTACAAGCATATATATGTATATATGTTCTTGTGGGATGATGCCTTAGTATCAGTGGGATTGGAGGCAGGGCAGGTTATCCCCAAGGGTCCGTACTCCTTTCTCTTGAACTATGTGCCTAACACAGATTACAGTTATGCCCTTTGTGGATGATGAATATTAATAGATCTACCTTTAGCAAGTAGGTCACCTCTTTATCCATTGTAGGATAGAGGATAGAGTTTCAAGTTATAGTTCACTTGGTCTTATGTTGGTTAAGGTCCCATCCCCGTATCAATAAAGTATTTTCATATTCATGTATCATACACTTCATGGCATACTGATATATTATTTTTTCTTATATACTTATTTCTATACATGTGCCCTTGTCATCTAATATTGAATACAGGTATAATGAGTTTAGATGCATTGCATGCCTGCATATTTAGAACATTTAAACGTACTAATGCATACTTTATGTCTGCATGATCTAACTATGTAGGCACGGAAGACGATATTCATCCACCTTTTGATAGCTAATCGGATTTGAGAAAGTTGTTGTGGTGCCTCCTATCTTTTAAGGACAAGTCACTATCCATCTAACTTATGTTCCTTTTGTTTATGTTATTTACTTTGAGGGTGGGCCCAAGATATGTTTTGGCCCCCGTCCTATCTTATGATTAGAAGTATTATTGGACATTTTGTAGACTCTTGTACAAATTTATGTTATGTGTTGTTGCTATTTAGAGATTATGGTTATGGCTATTTATTGGATATGATCAGTATGATGTGATTATGCTATGATATGGAAATGTGACAGATCCTAAGTCCCATTTTGCCCCCATAAAGTGAGTTATGCTTACCCGTCCCTTAATCCTTGTGTGCTAGGTGTTATGTGAATCCATACAAATCCTTGTCCTTATGATATCCCCATAGCGTGAGTCCTACTTTCTCGTCCCTTAGAATTATGTGTTTACTATTTCATATGCACTTTCGAATCGATGGTGTGTGAATGGATGCTATAAGGCTTGTTTGGGGACTCTCAGATTCTCATTCGCCATGTCACTACTAGAACCTAGGTTCGGGTAATGACAATATGTATATGATATATCCTTGCGTCTATTGTAGCTCTGTACAATTGACTTCCAGGTCCTCAGTAGAATATGGTTATGTATATTATTATATCAGTTCGATTATGACTAGAGAGCTAAGACAGGTATCTTGAGGTTAGTTAATTGGCTTGTCTATAGGTGGGATCTGACAGGCGTCATCATGATCAGGATCGGATCATGACAGGAATGGATTCGCATTCCCACCCTAAGAATAAGGTAATTTCATGATAATTCTTATGGCACAAAGGAATGGATACGCATACATCCCTAAGAATAGGTAATTTCATGGTAATTCTTATGTAAACATTCCTGCTCTAATAATAAGGTAACTTCATAGTAATTCTTAGGGTACAAAAGAATGAATACTCCTTCCCACGTTAAGAATAATATAATTACACAGTAATTCTTATGGCACAAATGAATGACTATGCATTCCCGCCTTATGAATAAGGTAATTTTATGGTATAAAGGAATGGATATATATATATATATATACACCGAGGTTTGATTATAGTAACTAATTCCTTTTCTTTTTTTTGGCCAGTGATTAATCAACCATAAAAAATAATGGCACCTAATGATATAACAGAGATCGATTCCATAAGATTTGCGTGGAGCTGGAGACTGCGAGACACCATTTGCGTGAAATTCATTCTCAAATATAGGATGTTAAGTTAAGAGGTACGGAGGAGAATTGTTTATTCTGATAAGTATATATTATACTTACTTGGGAAGAGAATTCTAGCTTGACTATGAATTTAAGACTAATAATAATTTCTTTTTTATCATAGGCACTTTGATTGATTTTTATTTTCTTCCCATATATTGGAAGATTATGAGAATTTTTATGATGGTTGAATGTTGGGATAAAAATGAAAAGATAATATATAAGAGATTTTATTATCTTTGAATTTGAAATAGTACACCTAAAGGATGTGTTTGTGTTAAAGTATATGCATATTCTTCATTTTCTTTATTTATTATCTTTACAATATAGATTTAAGGTCCGTGCACACATCAATATCGCAAATGGTCCTATAACTATCATTTTCTTCCCCGTAAAAAATTACTAAACTATTATTTCTAACACAAAATGACCAAAATTTGAGTATATTAATATAAAAATCACACAACCTAAACATATTAATCATCTATGAGTAATTCATTTTTTAATTCTATTTTTAAAAAATTGATAAATTAAAATTAAAGTAAAAATCATAGACATGAGCTGACCCACAACTCATATGAAGAAACTAAAATATTAGAAATATATATATAAAAAAAATAGAATAAAATTTCTACCTGATTTTTCAAGAGGTCATTCATTTTTTAGATAATTAAATTTGGTCTTTGCCATCATGTTCATGATTGTTATAACTAATTAAGTACGAGTTTATCTAAAATAAATGCTTATTTAATTTTTAAGTAAATATTTTTGACCTTTTTTTAAAATTAGTTAGGTGCACATACTAGTGTGTATTGTATTAATTAATAATAAATATATTAATAATTTAAAAAAAATAAATGGCAATTTTGTCTATTATACAATCTTCTAAATATTAATAAAGTCAAAAAAGTTTGATCAACATTTTATGGACCTTTATGCTTTTAAAATAACAAGTTAAATGCATAAATTTCGCAGATGTGTATTGTTGACACCCAATTTTTATCCTCCACGGTGTCAAATTAATTATCGAGTCTTATTTTTATTTCAACGATTTTTAAACAATTATTTTTAAAAAAAAAAAATTAAGACGGGCGCGTGTACCACACGCGCCCCTAATTCCCTTTTATCCCATTCTTCTTCTACTTCTCCATTTTGAACCAGAACCAGAAAACCTAAAAAAACCTCCCGCCGTCCACCCTCCTCCTCCACCTTCATCTCCTCCTTCAAATCCCCATCTCCTTCATCCGCTTCTTCTTCTCCCTTTTTTCATTTTTGTTTTCCACACCAAAAAACCAGCGACCAAAATCCGAAACCAGCAACCGAAAACTGGAAAATTCGGTGCCTTTTTTCCGACAAAACCCAACGTTTTCTCGACAAACCCGCACCCTCAACGGTCTTGTACCCCACACGAATTTAAGTGGGAATCAACCAACCCTGTTTTCTTCAAATTTGGATTTAAAATAGTCCCTATATAATCCCCCTCTTCTTCATCATTTTGGGGATGGGCGGTGAATGGGGGAAAAAACCGAAGAACACCATTGAAAATCCACAAATTGCTGCAGAAAAAAATAAAAATTTAAACTTCCAGAAAATCTAGGTCGAATCCGTGAAACCTGTCGTAGCTTTGTTGAGTTCGCCGTCGTCCCAGTTCGCTGTCCCAAAAAAGGTAATATTCTAATCTCACTTTACTTTCGAATTTTACATATCGTGACTGAATGTGACGGGCGAATTTGTATCAAAGTGTTCTGTTCGAGTTTGGGCTTACTGACTGGGAATTTCTGTCGTAATGAGTTAATGTTGTGATGCTGCTGTTTTTTTATCGTTAATATATATCTGTAACTGTAATGTGAATGTCGTAGCTATAACGAAGTTATCGTGTTTGTGTCTTTGTTCATCTTGACTGAAAATGCCCTGAATTGATGTTTCGATGTTGTCGTGTGGTCGTTTAATACGCTTCTGAAACTGCTCGTAATATTGTTACTGTAGTCTTGATTCGCTGACAAAGTTGTTAAAAATCAAACCGGCGTTGAAATAATTTTGTTTCCCAAACATATATTGTAATGCTCAGATTACGGTTTGTTTTGGTTCTTAAGGGTGTTGTTAACCTGCTAAGAGTCAAGGTCAGTGTGGAAGTGATTTGATCTTTCGAGTATTCGCTGTAGATGTCCAAATTTCAGTTTGTTATAGTTTGTTTAATGATAGTTTTTGTTCTTTATGATGTTGTTAGTTTACTCTCTCTGAATATAGCCAGCCTGGATGTCTTTGAGTATGCTTCCCTGGTTTCTGTTGGATTTTTACCTAAAAAATGTGAAATCTTTTGATTATAAATGTTCCTATGAAGTTGAATTTGCTGGAAAATGCTAAAACCTGTTGCTGCCTGTTAGTTTATTATGAACATCTTTACCTCATCTCTAAGGTCTCTTTCTTGACATATTGCGTTTTGGATCCAAATACGCTCCTAGGTTGATTGTTTATCGATTAAGTGTGATGTTGTCTAGTTAACTGCTGTTGATGTTGTATCCTGTACTGCTGCCTGTTAAGTTATGGTGAATGTCTCTATTTCATCTCTAAGATCTCTTTCTCGACGACATGTTGACGTTCGAATTCTGTTTTCTTTGATTTCATCCGCTGCCCGTTGGATTTTATTTTCTTTGAAATCACATAGCAAATCTTATTTGGTGTAACAAGTCAAAGACCAAAACTGATTGTGCTCATATAAATTCATCCTTTTGGGTGTCCAGAATACATTTTTCGTTGTGCCCGAATTTAAATATTCATTAGTATTCTGTTTGCCAAATAGTTCTGTTTTCATAATTGTGTAGTGGTTCCCTCAAACATGCTGCAACTATCCTTTTTTATTCATCATATTGACTTGTCTCTCAGATTGGCTCATGTTTATTTCTCTTCACTGTTCTAAATCGATACTGAAGGATATTTTGGTTTGATGTTTGTTCCCAATTTACAGATGTTTCATATATGCTTTAGTTATTCTCAAGGTTGTCTATTTTTCTATGTTTGTGCCCAGATGCATCTTTAAATTCTTTACTAATTCCTTTTCTTTCTTTGCATGAACGATGTTCCGAGTCCATTGTGGATTCCCCATTTTGCATTCCTAGGGCCATGGAGGCCCCAAAATTCCCGCTCTTCGAGTCAGCCCAATTCCCAGGAGCAAGAAGCTACTATATGAAAATACACAACGACATAAGGATAAGGCTCAAAAGTCGCAACGAGATAAAGGCCCACTTCAACTCTTTCTTACATTATTTTGTTTTATGTATTTTTATTTGTTTAGACGCTAACACTTTGCTTGGTTATTAATCTAATTAAATTCCCCAACATTATCAAAATCATTTATGTCATTTTATCTAATTTTTTTTTATTTATTTTTGAAGCAGCATTTGCATTAAAAAATAATAAATAAAAAAAAGAGAGTTACTTTTAACATTTTAGTTTAGTTTTCAAATTTGGTCATTTTTTTTCAAGTTTTAGTCAACTGCTTTTAGTTTAGATGAGTCTAGTCAAATCTTTTCAAATTGTGTCAAAGTCTTTCAAAAAATAAATCAAAAATTCAAAAATCAGTCAACCTTTTTCAAGTCAAAAGTTAGTCAACACTTAATCGTCGAATAACCGCATTTAGCGGCCATTTCGAGTGCG